>JAEQBH010009333.1:0-108974 GCA_016808115.1 Tetrastigma voinierianum | reverse complement strand
CCTAAAAACATCCAAATCATAATTTATTGCATCAAGATAACACACGACCAATAACGCCCGTAATCGACCTGTGACTACCTTCCCAACAATTCACAAACATGTTTTGGGGGATTCGACTAAACTGCCATTTACTTTACCAAACACTCTAAACATTTCATAAAGCTCTTAAACCGAAATAATCGAAGAGAAGACTTACCTCTTGAGTTCGAAACTCCACAAAATCTGTCCACATTCCTTTCAAAGATAGAACAACTTTGTTGGGTTCGATACTTTAACCGACGGGCCCAATGAAAATGAATTCGTAGTTTCAGACCTTCTCTCTCTAGAAATCTGATTTTTTTTCCTCCACTGCACGTCCAGCACCATTTCGAGAGAAAGATGTCTCTTTTTCTTTTCATTTTATTCCCATTTTGCCCCTCACTTATCACTTGTCAAGCCACCATCAGCTCACGGGATTTCATCCACTTCATCCACCAAACTATCGATTTCACAATTAAAGAGGTGCCACATGTCACCCATGGCCCCACACTCACAGCTCGAGCTGACCCGATTTTTCACCTGAAACGGCACAATCAAGAGCCACTCAAAATGCGCCCAAGTGTCCCGCACTACTGCTGTCGAAAACGTGTAAATTTTGACTGACTAATTCGGACTTTACGTGTAGCTAGATTTGCGAGACGATTCCAACTATGGTTCATTATCCAGATCTATAAAATTCCTGATTTTGATCGTAAATTACCTATTTTGCTCCTTTTCTCGTAAAAATTAGATTTTCTCAGGTTTCACATTCCCTTAAAAGAATTTCATTCCAAATTCCACGCATTATTCCATCCACCACGTGCATATGTAACTCACACAACCCCTGCTGGGCGTGCAAACGCAAACTTCCTCCAGTCACAATCACTGATACAACTAGTCATCATCGCTTAATCCGTGTCATGAATGACACACCCATATACCGAGCCCTCACGCCAAATTAACACCCGACGTGACCCTGCCAATGCAACTAATCCACTCCACCCGACTTATCACCCAACTCTAAGTCTATGTGATAACCGAAGACCGTGTGTTTTTCTCTCTCTCGTAACATAACTTTTCTAGCCTACACTACAAGCTCTTCCTACTAGCATAGAAACTCGATATCTCCATGGGCTTCTTACACCCACACATAAATTTTGGATATTCACCCTGCCTACACCCACATAGAAATTTTGGATATCTCCACGCGTCTCTTACACCCACACAAGACCTTTCTGGATATCTCAACGAATCTCTTACACCCACACAAGACCTTTCTATACTACCTCTGGGCCCTTCACCCCACCCTGCCACCCGAGGCGATTAATGACCCCTTCTTGTTTTGCTCACACACACTACTTCTCATTTCCGATTTTGAACTATGAGTCTTCATCGATGTAGTCCCAAGACAAACTTAGCCCACACTCACCAAAGAGTGGTGAATGTCCATATCACCCAATAATCCGACCGGGGCCGATGTCACCGTGGCACATGAACGCAATGATGCCATAAGCCAGACGCCCCAATCCCTGTGGCCCACCATGAGTAGAATCTCGACTTAACTCACAATCCCGGTCGTCACAACTCTCACCCTAGGTTCTAGGGGAGAACATCCATACAACGACTCTTTTCGAGGCCTCAACCTCCAAGCCCAAACCTATCACACAATAAATGGGGGATGCATCGTAAACAAAAGGTGTATAAACGCATTCCCGCATGCTCCAAATGGGTTCGCATGCTCAAATTTCTCCGGCACAATGAGGTGCCAGACACGCCCAGTCCCTCAAGTCTTGGTAGCCCGGTACCTAGCTCGACTCCACACTCCGGCCCCTTCCGGTCCAGGTCGCCGGAAGTGCTTGTATACGACCCCGCAACTGAACCGGTCTTTCACCCATACTACAATGTGGGAGGAATGAATTGTATCCTCTCCCGGGTCTCTAAAGCTAAATGGACTGCGGTCGTCCCAAAACCCGATCCGTCTCTCGGGGCAATCCCGCCATATGTTCAGTCGTTTCTGCCAGGCAACATATCATCGATCCCGCCTCTCACCAAATGCCCATTCGCCTCGCGGGGCCTCGATAATCTCGACCTGCTCCTATAATCCCTGCGTGGAAGCAAAAGCCTTCGCTCTTCCCCAACTAGAAGAAGACTCCACTCTCCTTCCTCTCTAATACTAACACCCATCTCGAGTGCTCGTGTCTTCCATCTCTCTCTCTATGGTCATGGCGTCCCAACCATGTAGTCCCACGCCCGTTGTGCGAAGTCCTATAATCCTACCCCGAATGGACAATCTCACCCACTCAGAACCTCCCGACCTCAGCCGGTCCGCGGGCTACATAATCGTCAGCAAAGTGAGCTAACTCCGTGAATCTAGCCACATACTCCAATCGCGCCATCGTTCCTCGCCTCAACTCTAGGAACTCGGGCTCCTTTGCATGTCTGTTAGAAGGGCTCTGAAAATATTGCTATAAGCTCACATGGAACCCGGCCCAAGTCATCGTCAAGTCCCTAGAGATCTTCACCCAGCTTCCACCACACTTCAAGTTCGCCTCTAATTAAATGCAATTAGTCTCCATCTCGTCGTGTTCGAGGCACCTCCATAGCCACTGCATTAAACCAATGGTCCGCCACCACCTGATCTCCTCCCTATGAACGTAGGAGGGCAATGACCCCACCTGGAGGTGACTCTGACCTCCCTATCTCTGCCAACCGCTAGCCTCAAAGGCAGCCCCTTCCTTCTTCTCCTTTCTCTCTCTCTCTACCGTAATCCCACCCAAGAAAGGCTCATCGTCAAATACCGGTGGTGTTAGGCTAGCACCTCGTGGACAACCTCTACATCCTCTCCCGCGACTAGCCATCTACACATGTCAAATGGTAAGTTAAGTTTTAACAAGGTATCTATAAGGGTGTAAATACAGCCCCGAGACACTATTCACTCATCGAAAATTTTCATACTATATGTCAATGCATTCATAGGTAATGCAAGACAATAATTTCCATGTATTAAACTACAGCAAAACAAAATTTTGATTTACTTTATTTCACTTTTATTTTATTTTATTTTTATTTTTAAAACCTCGTGAACAATGTTCATGAACAATGTCCATAAACAAAGGATCCAAACAAAGGACTCAAAATAGCACCGAGTCAAACGTCAGGTGCGACACAAAGGAGCACATCCAAGGACGACCTCGATGCACGCCGCACCGCGCCAGATCGCGCCGGCCGCGTCGTGGGCCCTTCGACAGGTCGCCAGAAGACACGACGCCGTAGCCAAGCAGTTGTCACGCTCCCGCTGACAAAATTCGCATCGCAGCCGCCAGGCCCCATGTCGCACTTCACCGGGCAATGTCGCAGTCGTCGCCCCGCACGCCGCCATATCGCAGCCGCCGCCGCTTATCGCGACGGTGGTGCCACTTCCTCTCGCCACGACATACAAAAATTGTATCGCGACCCGTAACCCATGCCACGCCGCGACGCAGCCGCGGCCGCCGCGCTACCGGACCGCACGCAGCATGTCGCACCGCGTCAGAACAAGAGCCGCTCCCACGCAAAACTTTGTATCGCGACACCCATGCCCTGAACACGCCACCGCCGCTTCCACGCCACGGCAAGCCGACCGTGTAGCTGGTCGCCGCATCGCAGTGCCGGGCGCCGTGTCGTGCCGCCCGCGCGCCCCAGCCCCGCCTCCTCGTCCCTTTGTCACGATACAATCTCTCGTATCGCGGATTCAACACCGAAATGGGCAATACCCATTCCAAATTTCGCAACCTTTTTTATTTTTGTTCATTCATCCAAGAGCCTCCTCGCATTCCTGGGGTGTGTAAAAAATGCAAGAGAGCTCAGACAACCGGCACTTATACAAATTCAAAATTTTTAAAAGTTTAATTTTAAATTCTTTTTCTGTAAAATCGGAGTACTTTTCCGTAATTTCATAAAACCATTCTATTTATGTTCAAACCGGAGCTACTGGCCCATAAAAATTTTTTCGTTATTTCCTTGACCATTCAGCCCAAAATTCTCCTCAAACAACTTTAAACCCCAACTTAGGTTTATATTTTTCAACCCTAAGATTCAACATTTTTCCTATATTTTATTCACTAAGATACACCACATAACACAATCACACATCATTCATCAAAATGCCAAGGAATGCATACCCAACCTCGTGCCCATCAAGTCCTAGGTAATCATATACTAACTCATCGATACTAAGCTATACTTCTAGTATCCAACATTGCTCTAGTATTTATAAACCTATCGATAGGCCGAAAAGCGTGGTGTATATATGTGTACGCCTATGTGAGCAAGTACATCAGTCGCTCATAATATAGCCGCACCTAAGCAATGACATCGATCCACAGAGAAGTGCAGCCGACATCGACTTTACGCCTTTAAATATTATTCGACCTAAAATTGTAACGAATGTCGATTAATAAAGAAAAACTAAACTTATATTATTTGCTAAATCAATTAATTATGAAAACTAGGGTTTTGCCTTCACCGCCACACTGATGAATTTTAACCAAATATATTATTCATTCAAGATATTAATCGATGTGCACCGACGTGAGCCGATCGTGCCCCTACAAGATATTCTCTCGATATATATTTCGCCTATCTCACGCAGGTGTATTGCATCTCCGCTCTCAACCCTCTCGACTCCAAAACGCTTAAAATGTTTAAACCCTTAATGCCACACTCGAACCGGGAATATCTCTATTCGCCGGACACCAAGTAAGTTGCTCTATTCATATCCCCGGAGGTCATCTCGATCTCGCATCTCAAAGAAAACACGTCATCGCCGCCAAACACTACCATGTAAATAAAATACAGAGATAGAACAAGTCGATATAAAATCAATCCATATAATGAATGAAAACGTAATTAACCATTAATCCATTCGAAAGTAGCAAGGCTACAACAATAACCTAGAACTAAATCTAGAACATCTCTAAGTCAAAGAAAAACATTAAAAAAATGTAGAAACAAAGAAAGAGGATGAGAATAAACGATTTCAGTGAATGCTGCCATTTCCTTTCAATCTCCTTCTTCTTCAAGCTTCAAGATGTATGCTCCTAGGGTGCTTCAAGAGAGCTTCTCCCTTCAAAAAGCTCCACCAAAATCATCACCAATCCTCCGTTCAGCCTTAGCTCCATTGCGGCTCAAATGGGCTAAAAATCCATCCAAAATCGACTTCTGAGCTACCGCGACGCCGTTCGGGCAATGTCGCGACGTCGATGCTACAAGCCGCAGCTCTCTCGCAGAACTTCGATGCTGGAACGCCGCGCACATTTAACGCCGCGACGTTGCTGTGTTTTCCCTGCTACCCAACTTCTAAGACCATAACTTTATTAACCGAACCCGATTTTGGTGTTCTGGCACCATTTGAAATCTCTTATGTAATCAATCCACGTATGGCTTTCTGATGCAATAAAAGCCTATATGATGTCTGGAAACATTAAAATACTGTAGCCTCTCCTGCTGAAGGTGCCGCAATGTTTGCTGATTTTCTTCAAGTTTTCGAACTCCAGATAACTTCTTTTGTTCGAACTCCAATTTTTGTGTTCTTGGTATCCCTGAAAGCTCTTGAAATTTAGAATTCATACATATAAATCTTGTTTCCAATTGGAGTCAGATATGATATCTGAAACATCAAAATACTGTAGCTGTTTCTCGTAGTAGTTTTTCCACCAATTTGCACAATTCCATCAATGGATGACCCGATCATAAGTATGAACTTTTAAAGCATTAGGGAAAACAATTTATTATTTAACATAAAACACTAGAAAAAATAACTAAAGCATAGGGATGCATTTAAGATACTATCACACTCTAATCTTAAATTCTTGTTTATTCCTACAAGAGACCAACTCAAACAAAACAAAAATTGGAAATGACATGAACTGTAACAATGAGATGAGTATGATAACATGATTCGAAATGGAAGAATCAATAGAACACAGTAGCAATATTAGCCTTTTCAACTAAAAATTTAGATCCTAAATTTTAAACTTTCTAAGGAATATGGCAAAGCAAAGCATCGTGCGCAGCAAATCAACCCCCCAAGTCCACAAAGGACCTTTCCTAAGGAAACTAAGTGTAGGTGATAGCATGATCTTCGTATACTAGCGTCCTAAGACCAAACTTAAGCTCAACTCACCTATTTGAAGAAGCTAACTAAGAAATGATAAGAACACACCCTTTTTATTCATATCAAAATACCTAAAAATTTCCTAAATACCTAAAAAGTGAAGGAGAACTAGTGCCAAGAAGTTTTAGATGAATGTTCCGTGAATGGGATCTATCGGGTGACTCCCACCACTGTTAAGGGCACCAGCAAATTCCCTTCAAACTTCACCCCGAACACTCAACCAAACCTGCCCTAGGTCAGGGGAATGATCCATTTTCTCGGTCCCATGTGAGGGCGTTGAAGTGTCAATGACTCCGTACCAAATGCTTTAGTAAGTATTAAAGCTTGAGTACCCTGGATCGTGCCCTGATTCGATTGATGATCCACTTATTCTAATTCACAAGCCTATTTTTTTTTGGACTTTTTCTTCTCTTTTTCAATTCTCTTCTATTGTTTTTGTTTTTGTTTTTTTAAGTCAGTCGATGGCAATCCTTCTTGTTTAGGTGTCCCATCACTTAGGGTGGCTAGAATCTCCCCAAGGTTAGCTGGCTAAGGCAAAGTGGTTCAGACCAAGGTATACAAGGGAGACCAAAGTGTGTGTGTGATAGGATCTTGAGAAATAGTTTATAGCACAATGGAGGTGACTAAGCTAAGTCACCCACACCAAGCAAGTAAATAATTCTAGATCATTTAAAAACCTAAGGGTCCTATTCCTCTTTACACTTGGCATTTTTGAATAGTTGTGTTCTAAATGACCTTCTAGTAGCCAACAAGGCATCAAACTCACTCATATGAGACACAAAATAAATAAAATAAAGAATGAAAAGCACATGCAACTAACAACCAAACAACTAACTAAAACAGTAAGGAGATACAAAAGTCAGCTTGGAATTTTTTTTTCTTAATGATTTCGAATTTACCCCAAACTTGAAATGAACATTGTCCTCAATGGAAACAAAAGCAATAATGGATAATGAGTACTCTCCGAGGTTAAGTCTCGAAGTTGTTCCAATGAATATGGCTCGCCAGAGGCAAAAGAGGTGTTAAGAGGGCAGACTTTAAGTCCAAATGAAGGGATCCTTGAATATGGCTTCTTCGTTCTTAAGCCGCCCGTAGACTATTTAACTTCGCTTTCAACCTTTAGCTTCCAAACCAGATTTGAATCCCCAAAACCTGAAATTAAAAACTAAAACTTAGAAAACAAAATCAAGCACGAAAAATTTATTAAAAAAAAAACTCAAAACTAACTAATGAACAGAAAGAAGGAAAGAAAACTTTTAAGCTTACCCTGGGTGAGCTGCCTCGCTTTTTTCGAGTCCAAATTAGACATTCTACCAACTACAGACGGGTTGGTGTTTCTTGCATCCATCATTCTCTAAGAGGTATAGTCGTGTCTAATCAAGAACTTGAGCACATAGTCTTCCACAATCTTATTATTTTTTATCATTTTTTTAATTTTTGTTTACAATGGTTCTCTCATCTTCCACTAAGTGAATGATGTACTATCCACCTCATAATTGGGATCGTCTTTCTCATTTTTCAATTCTTCATGCATCTCTGCACCCTTACAAAGTCATCTCCAAAGGTCCCTACAACCTCCTCTTTTACCTTTTCATATGATTCCAGGAAGCTGAATTCTTTTCCTCCTCAACTAAGTCTTTCAAAGTTTCTCGCATCATCATCCTCCACCTTTGAAGCTTCTCAAGTTCTCTTCATTACCTCTCAAGTGGATTTCTTCATTATACCTCCATTTTCTTCTTCAGATTCACCCCAAGAGTAGATGGCTTAACTCCTCATGTCAGTTCCTTCAAGGACATTAGCCATATTCTCTTGTTCATTCATATATTTTGGCCATCAGTCTTCTATACTCATACTCTCCTCTTTAGGTTGTTCTTTCTCAAATGGCCAGTACCGTAAGTGGCCATCGAGCCATCTCTTCTTTCAAGCTATCATATGGTGTATGTTGAATTTGAACATAGCCCTGTCAATTCCATGAATTGAACTCGAGAGGTCACACATTCAGCATTTAAACCTTTTCATTTCAATTAATGCCTCTAACTTTTGTCATTCTCTCTCATGTGGAGGTTGACTTATCTCATTTGGATTAAAACCGAGGCAACCCACTTGAGAGTAGTCCATTTCATCCATTGATCTTGAAAATTGTGTTGTGCCATGGTAATGCAACTTGAGTTCTTCTTAATTCATCCATAGCTTCTTCTGTGCTTGATTCGACTTCAGGAGAGCTGAAGAGTAAATTTTCAGATTCCATGAGGTGTTTAGGTGGCGGTCTAATTTATGATTGCTCAAGTATGGGGTACTCCATATTGAGCATAATTTATTGATGCATGGTTGCCACACTTGACTTCAATTCAGTTGTCACTCTTCTTTCATGCTCATCATCACCAATCGTCAGATTTAATTGCCAAGCCAAGCGTGAGCCAATGCATTGTCAACTCGATGATCGGATCCAGCATCAGGATTGAATCAGACTTTCTTGTTTCTAAGTAGTATGTTTACTGCCTTCTCTAGCTCTGATCAAAAGGAACTAGTTCGCCTCGATCTCTATCTTCGTATGTGCATGCGATACCTCCTCGAAACCATAAACAAACAAGAGAGACCAAGAACAAGCATGGATGTAAACGGGTGTTTAAAAATAAATAAATAAAAAAATTGATCCAAAGTAATATTAGCGTTGTTGTCAATATCAATACAAAACTTCTCCCGATAATGGCGCCAAAACTTGACAGTCGAAAAGACGGGTGTGTATATGTGTACGCCATGCGAAGTGCACGTGTGGGATGAGCTTAAAAGTCATCAATTTTCAGTCCATTTTCTCGACGATTTCTATCTAAAAGGACTGATTTGTATGTAAATGTGGAATAACTCACTAAACTGCTATATACCTCAGAAATTCAAGAGAAAGAGGATATCATACGAAGGAGCGTAAAGTGGCTGAGTGTGAATGACACGATCGTCGAACATGTCGCAACAGAGAGGTGCACGAGGAAGAGCGACTGATGTCACGACGCCTTGACAAGAATGTAAGAATCGTCGCAACCACAAAACCTGGCCGCGACATAAGGGCAATCAAGGAAGAACGAAAGGTGTCGCAAATCGTAAACCCAAGTCGTGCAAACTATAAATTAATGAAGAACAAGACATGATGTCGCTGACACCATTCTCGAGGCTCGATAGAATCAAGTGGCGAGCAAGACATAGAGTTTCACGACAAAGATTTTTAAGAGACTAACATCGGCGGTAGCTTATTATTTAGAAGAGGTCGCACATCAACACCGAATCGAATTGCTCCTAGAGTGGGTATCAGACAACTTGCAGTGAATTAAGGTCGCGTATCGCCATTTCTTGGGGAGGTCGCGACCGTAAGATGAACCTTCTTTGGGAAGAATGGATGAGTGCTTAGACAACAGAGGTCGCGACAAAGAATCGAGATCGCGACATAGGAAGAACCAAGGGATGCTAAAGGCAAGTCGCGACCAAATAAAAGCTTCTGCAACGTATGCTGGGTAACTGAGGTCGCGACAAAGAATCGAGGTCGCGACATAGGAAGAACCAAGGGATGCTAAAGGCAAGTCGCGACCAAATAAAAGCTTCGCGGCCAAATGCCTAGACAACTGATGTCGCGACAAAGAATCGAGGCTCAATGTCCAAACGCGCACTAAATCCACACAAGTGAGGCCCACGAACCCTATAACAAGCAACACATCAAGGAAAGTAGCTTCGCGCCGTAGATCCGCAGTATATTCATGTGTATTTTAATTTTTCTTTTTCTTGTTTTGTCATATTTTGTATTAGATCATATTTCTTTCAAATTTGATTTGACGCACAAGAAGTAGAAGCCGACGTGCACTTATTTCTTTCAAATTATTATCTCTGGATCAGCCCGAATTCCAGACAAATTTTGGAATCCTGATTTTAAGTCCGATCTACAAAGGGTTTTCTTGATCGGAAAGCCATCATAGGTGTAATAAAGTAATTAGAAACCCAGCCTATCAATGCACTCGTTGTTAGAATTTATCTTTCCCGTAGAAATTTATTAGAAGCTACCGAACTCGGGCTTATAACCTACTCGCTGGTTCCTCGAATATTCGTGATATGATCCCAATACTTGTCCCATACCCGCACAATAGATCGTTTGCTCATTTCCGTGAGGCCCTCTCAGTGACACCCGAGAAGGCATTCCCGAGAAGTGGAAGCACTTCAAAGGTATGCGAACCCGATAATGGAGATCTACGAGCTCAGGAATGTAAGTCGAGCAAATCGCTCTTCTCACTTGAAACGAGATCGAAGTTTAATGATTTATCAATCTAAAAAGCAGAGAGTTCACCTCTCGATTCTAAACAAGAAGTTCAATCCTGTTACAAGGGATCTAATCATGAAAGCGACGAATCGTTCACTTTGAGAAGCAGAAATCAGTGAAAGTGTAAACCCATGCTATACCTATGTCTTAGGAGCTAAGGTTTCATGTACCATGTTCGTATGAAGTATTGAAAAAGAAAATATCCGTAACAAGGCAACCCAGATTAAGATAGTTATCTAACTCTCCTCGTTTCGAAAAGAATCAGTGGAAGATCGATGATGAACAATGCCGTAAGGGAGAGATCCACCGCACTTACCTTATTCGATGTTTTAAATCTATGGTTCATGAAGCAAAGTTACGAGTAGTCTCGCAGAATTGATGTTTCACAATAGCAAGATTTTCAATGCTCCCTTTAAAAGATAATCGATCATCAATTCATATTTTAGATTTTCGCGAATCCATTTTGTTATTAAATCACTTTCTTAGTTTTTATTATTTTAAGGTTTGATATTTCAAATGCCTATCAAAGTCCAAATATGTAGCTCCGAGTAGTCAAGGTAGTTGATCGAGAATTCTTGGGGATCTCTCGTGGGAACGATATCTCGGACTTAAATCCAATTTACTACTTGTCACCAGACACTAAGTAGATTCGGGATCAAAACCGTAAAGAAAATGATTTACTTTGAAGGAAACCACTTTTGATCGCATAATAGATAAGGAACACAAATCAAGTTTTTACGGCATTATTGCTTCGGATTAGATAATAGTCCTCAAGTGATAACGCTATAAATTCAGATAGGTATTTTCGTCCACTACCGAAAGAGGTGAACAGTTTTCGCGCCGCTGGGATCGAAAGATTTTCGTGAATCAATATTCGCACCAAAAGCGAAATAGTTTGACATAATTTATAAAAAGAAAATAGAAAATTTGCAAACATATGATTCAACAGCAATAGGTTTAGCAAGCTACCGAAATTTTGGTGTAGCTTTTCATGTTAAATACACTTCGTATCACGACTCCATTCGATCTCAAGATATATAACAATATATGCAGAGCACAACAACAACACAGAAATAACAATAACACTGTCAACAGAGTGTTATAATTTCGTGAGTTAATCTCATGCAGGAAGCAAGGAGCTGGAATTGTTGCCACTAGACACCGTAGATCGAAAGAACATTTGTAGGGCTAAGAAAGGTTAAGAGTGTAAATAAAGGTAGATGGCAGACGAAAGATTGACCAGTATGGGCCAACTCAGACACTCATGTTGGTAAGTACCTCAAGAGCGAGACACTATGGAGGACTCGGAGACCGCCATATCTAAGATGAATACCAAAGAAGTGAGACAGCCGCCAATGTGATGCTAACACTTTGAGCTCAAGCCAGCTCCCGATCACCATGGTTCAATGTAACCAATTCATGTGTCACCCCTCCGAAGACTTAAACGAACACTTGGGACTCGCTTCTGAGAATGGCCACATAGCTTAAATCGAATGGTGTGAGACCGGTTATTAATCTACAATTGTTTCCATTCTTTAAGAGATATAGCTGCATCATGGTCGACTCACTACCATATGGATATGTTAATGCGCATGAAGAGCCGATGAAAAGCTTACTGAGCAAGATTTTTTCCTCCATCCTCACTGAACAAGAGGTAAATTACTTACTTCTTCAAACAAGGGGAAGACGAGAATCCACACGCTTGAGAGATACAAGAGGTTGTCAAGAGATGTCCCATGCACTGATGTACTTGAAGACACAAATGGACATCTTTCTAACACTCCATGAATTATACCTCGTGCTGTATAATAGATGCAATTTTTATATGGAGCATTCAAGAAGAAGAGCGTAAGAAGCAAGACACCGACGAGATCTTGCTAAAAACATGACCTCTCCTCCTCAAGAGAGCAGCTGCTAAAGGGAAATGGTCAGGATTGAATCGAACAAGATGTCTGCCATGGAGGTTAAGTCGGGATGCATCGATACCATTGGATAAAAATGCACTCCGCAAATGAGATACAGAGCAAAGGAAAGAGAAGGAAGAGTAAATAATGCTGAGGGGCGCGCTGAAGAGATTTCCAATGCAGTGGAGGAGGCTGTTATTTGAACGAAAGAAGAGCATATCATTTCAAGCCTAACCCCAACCTCGCTACCCATTCTTCAAGATTAAGGAAACCATGAGCAACATGGGCCCAAGACATGGGCAAAACTTTCAAGAAGTTAGGTATGCTCCACCTAAGGTTCCAGCAGCTAAAGAATAAAGGAGAGGGCGTGAAATGAATATCGTAGTCAAAAAAGGACTCAAACTCAAGATCAGATGCTACAAGCTCATTGTGGGAAAATAAAAGTCATAAATGCATGAACAAAGGTTCTCAGAGAATTGGAAGCTTCAAAAACCAATTCTCAAATTTTTCAGACAACCACCAATGCCTATCTCAAGAACCTAGAAACGCAAATAGGGCAACTGGCCCTAACCCTGCTGAATCAAATTAAAGATGCTTTTCCCAAGATTACCTAAGAAAATCCTAAAGACGAATGGCTATGGTGAAATTTAGAAGTGGAAAGAATTAGAGAAGGAAGTCAGAGAAAGATGAAAGCAACAAGGAGAAGGATCCCGGAAATGTCGAGTCACCGAGAAAGAGCGAAGAAAGTGGCAAAAGCAGCACAAGGCTATAAGCAAGAAAGCCTGTGAACTCTATGCCTACGCTTCCATTCCCAGACTGCAAAAGTCATGAGCAGGGAGCAATGAAAGTTTTTGAAAATTTCCGTAAGTTTGGAGATAAGCATGCCATTCACGTAAGCGTAACTCAAATGCCACTTTTATGCCAAATTCTCAAAGAAATTTTAAGCAATAAGAGAAGAATCAGAGATAAGGAGTGAATTTCCGACCGCATCATAGCAAGGGATAAAGAAGAATTTACTCAGAGAAGATGAAAGACCTAGAAGTTTTCAATTACGCCTCGACCACCGGAGGATTTGAAATTCAAAAGCGCTCATGACTCTGCAAGTATTAACTTAATGCCATTGTCCGCTGCAAGGAAATTAAGTTCGGGGGAGCTACCCCACTAATGCTAGTCTCCAAACGCGCATAGAACAATGGCGAAACCCGGCTGGAGTCATTGAAGATGCGTTTAAGGTGGGAAATTTGTTTTTTCCTGCCGACTTTATCATCCTCGGGACATCAAGAAGATTCGTCCCTCCGCTGCCAGCGCCATCTTGCAATCGAGAAGCTTTATCAGACATGCGCAGTTGAGTTCTCACTGTGGTTGGAGAAGAAGCAAAATTGATTCATAATCGCCTCCAAAGTTTGAGAATTTCTAGACAGATAGGAAGATTACAAGTTAGTAGACGCGTTCATCTCAACAACTCGATTGTTATTATAGATTGTAATGCTCAACTTCCTATCAATGAAAATGAGATGAATTTCCAAGATTCTAAGGTGTTAATTCTCTGATTTTCCGCACATCGCTTGACTCTGTACCGAAAAGGTGTCGAAGCTCTTAAACAAAATAAAGACGGACAATGGAGACAATAATGAAGAAAAGGAATTTCATCAAGACCAGATCGCTAGTTTTAAAGAGTTGCTGCTTCATCCAAGTATGCTTACTTTGAGCTACCAAAGAGTAAGCCGCTAATATCTCCGCTAGACTCGATGCCGAAGAACGTGTTTCGCTGAAAATTTCAAGAATTATCAAGAGTCAATGTCACATCCATGATGAATTAAAGGGTATCAAATTCGCCATTATGCATGTGCACAAAATACTCAGTGAATGCAAAACCATCTGGCTGAATATCAAAGAAGACTGAACCTTACCATGAAAGAAGTACAAAGGAAGTGCTCAAATGGTCGAATGTCGGGTTTTATATAGCAATCTCATACGCCTCCTTGGTTAAAGCAAGACATGGTTCCCAAGAAAGGGTGGGTTCAACAAATGAAAATCCAGTTAATTCCAACAAGAACTGGGTGATGTGGTGGAGAGTATGTATCGACACGAACTAACACATCAACCAGAAGGATCATTTCCCGCCGCTCATTGATCGATGTTAGATGTGCCGCAGACACCCTAATTTCGTTTCCTAGATGGATATTCGTGCTATAACCCGATTGGTTATCGCACTCAGGACCGCAAAACCACATCATTATGCCCTTATGGCACCTTTACTCACGGGATGCCACTGTCAGGCAATGCTCCCGCTACTTTTGGGGAGGGGTGTACGATGTCCATGTTCTAAGATTCGTCAGAGGAGTCATGGAGATTTTAGCGGATGATCATTATGGATCCAGCTTTTGGAGCATCGCCTAAACAACATGGAAAAACAAGGCTTCAAAGATGCAAGGACAAACAATTAGCATTGAACTGAAAGTGCCATTTCACGGTAACGTAAGGTATCGTTCGTCATGTATTTCGCTAGCTTCGACTAGGAAGAGACCAATAAAAGGTTCGATTATCATACTCTACACCGCCACAAATCGCGAAAAGGATAAGGAGCTTCGGGACCTATATGAGATTCATCAAAGACTTCTCGCAGTAAAAGACCATTATGACATCGGAGAAAGACAAAAGGTTTAATTTCGATGACTCCGCAAGGCAATTGAAGAAATCAAGATAAGATTAGTTCAAGCACCTATCATGGTCGCACTGTATCGGATCATGATTCAAATAATGTGTGATGCCGTTGATTTCGCAATGCCAGATTGGGCAAAAGAAAGAGAAGATATTCGTGAGTCCATATACTATGCTAGTAGAACTTTCACTAAGCTTCCAAGAAAACTATTCAACTACCGAAAAGGAGATGCTAGCCAGGCGGTTTTTTCTCGTGAGAAATTCAGGCCACACATTTTGGGATCCCATATCGCTCACACCGACCATAAAGAATCAAATATCTGATGTCGGGGTGCTGAAGCCAAACCAAGACCCGATAAGGTGGGTGTTGTTACTACAAGAGTTTGATCCGGGAAATTAAAGATAAGAAGGGTCATGACAATGTGATAGCCGATCACTTGTCCGTAGAAAAACAAAGTGTAAGAGGAGAAAGCGATCAATGTGAGAACTTTCCACAGCAACCGTTAAATTGTCAGTCTCCTATGGTATGTCGACGTGGAATTACTTAAGCCAGGAGTAGTGCTCTCCTAATTCAACATCGTAAAAATAAAGCTCAAACCTGGACAAAGAGGTATTACATCCTGGGATGACCCATTGCTATTTAAAAGAGGTGTCACATGATTGTTGCAAGAAGATGTGTGCCGAGTGAACAATGCAAAATTTTGAATGAATGCCATGCATCACCATATGTATTACTTTTTCTGAGAAAACCCGCCGCCATAAGATACTCCATCCGATTTTATCGCCCATTATCTTTAGAGACTCAGATCGAATGGGTCAAATTATGTGATAGATGCCAAGAGATCGAAATATCAAGAAGAGAACGAAATGCCCCTACAGCATATCAGCGTGTGCAAATTTTTGATGTATGGGGGAATAGATTTTATGGGACCCTTCCCACCATCATTTGGAAACTCAGACATACCGCCGTAGTGGATTATGTGTCCGCTGGTGGAAGCAATAGTCATTCAAGGAATGACGCTAACACGCAGTGAGTTTCTGCAGTGAACATATTACTGGCGCACTGGGAACACCCGTGACTATCATCATATGATCTGGGAAGCCACCTTGCAAACAAAATATTTGCAAAGCCATGAGCAGTATGAGATCAAACATAATGAGCCTAGCTTATCACCCCGTGCACTAACGGACAAGCAATTTCAATGTGGAGATTCAAAGGATCCCGAGCATCGTAAGTTCAAGCAGAAAGATTGGTCTTCCAAACTTGACGATGCACTTGGGCTTACAGACTAAGATTCAAAACTCCTATTGGATGTCCCCATACAGAGTGGTCTTTGGCAAAACCATGTCACCTCTCGAACTGAATACAAAAGCCATGTGGCCATCAAGAAGCCGAACTTCGATTTCAAAATCGCAGCCAAGCAGATCGCTTCCAATTGAATGAACTAGAAGAATCGAGAAACGAAGCCTATGATACTAGAACATACAAGGACAAGACAAAGAAATGGTTGACTAAAGGATTTAGCGAGGAAAGAGTTCGTGAGCAAAGGGATCGATCGCATTTAACCCGATTAAGATTATTTCCTGTAGTTAAATCAAATGGAGTCCATTTACAAGTGGGTGTCAAGTATTACCTTGGAGCAAAGAGAATACTCAGATCGATGTCAAATTCAAAAGCACGGTCAAAGACTGAAGCAATATCTCGCCATGAGAAAGAAAGTGAAGAACTCAAAATTGGTTAATCGAAAGAGATATTTAAAACAATCTGTAGAAGGTCCAAATAAGGACTCCAAAATGTACCAGAGCAAATTTTACTGGAGGCAACCTATATAGATTTTCGCTTTCTTTTATATAGATTTTGATTTTTTAATTACCTTGATTTTTTTTTTATTCTTTGTAATGATTTGTTAGACTTTACAAGTTAGTATTTGATCAATTAAATCCTTTTTGAAATTGTTGCAGTGTGCCTACACAATCAAGGTGGCTCGTGAGAAAGCAACCAACCCAGATGTCAAAGACTTCACGTGATTAAATGACTGGAAAAAGGGATATTTTTTTCTCCCTAAACAAATTATAAATGAGAAAATTAATGTAATGCATGTTTGAATTGTTGCTTGGGAGCACTTAACTGATGCCAGCATCCTAAAACACACCATAGATACGCTTCCATCATCAGCTGATATAGGTGGATTAAGTTTTAAATTGGTTGCACCCTAGTGGGGTACTCGAGGGGAGAACAGAGCACTGTGTCGCATGCAAAAGTTAGGTCGCGATTGCACGAGGTCGCGACATAACATTTGGGTCGCAACAAGAACAATTCCTTCAAAAGAATAGTGAAGGTTGCGACAACTCAACTATGTCAAGAAATTACTTGTTGACCAAAAGGGGATAGATATGTCAGATGTCGAACCTGATGATATATTGTCCTCCCACAAATTACTTATGTCGCGACAAACAATAATGTTCTAACATAAGAGAAAAGTACAATAGGCAATTTTTAATCACTTTATTTAATGAAAGACACACGGCCTCAAATTTAAGTCACACAAGCACAATTAAATGAAGTAATAAGAAACCACACACGGATTGGACAATGGGTAAATAAAGCCGAGAGAAACTCCTCCAGACCAATATTTCATTCGCTAAATACAACTTCATCTTCGCTCACTGTTTTTCAATTTTGCAAACCCCATCCAAAATTTTTCCTGGAAACTGCTCCTGTTTCCTAAATGGCCTAACTGGCCAACCCCTCGTCCCAAATCTAAGCGAGATCATGGAAGAATATACTCACCAAGGGAAGTTCGTCAGAACCAATAAGGGAGAACCCGGTCGTCGAATCCATCGTAAGTTCAACCGCTTCCAAGCAATGGTAGAAAAGTAAGGAAAAGAAAACAAAGAAAATGCGAGAAGACTTTAATTCAGATCGAAGAAGCTTTCCATCGAAGAAGTACTACGCCTGTAGTGGTTTGCTTCCTGAGAAAGAGGCTTCGTTGGGAAACTCATCTCCCTTCATGAAACTGGTCAGAACAAAGAGGCTGTACCCAAAAAAGCACGCAAGTCCTGACACGCTAGCAGTTCGAGAATCTACCCAAACTCATGTAGGGGGAGGAAGGATGTAACTCCTGCCTATGCCCAGAGTTTAGGTGCCGTGATGGAGCGAAAAACCATCAAATGAAATGTGTACTAATGGAAGGGGCAAGTATGGATCTGAAATCAAAGCAAAGATGATGGCAACCCAACCGTGGAGAAGATTACAAAGTTATGCCGATTACTGCAAATGAAGAGAGGTTAAGGGAAAAGGAGGTTAGACCATAAACAAAGGGAGATTTAACGTAAGAGGCAAAAGTATGGTTTTACTGCCTTCACATGGGTTCACCAAGATGTTCGCACAAAGACGGAACAAGAAGCAATCATTCTTATGCTATCGTAGCGGGTACAAGATTAATGCGGGAGTAGTCATTGAAAACTCGATAATGAGATACCATGAAGGGAATAAAAGGGGTTTGATCCCTCACCCAGCAACTATCACAAGGCTATGTTTGAGGGATGGTGTGAAAGGAACTTGGGAAGAAGAAGAAGAATGCCCCATGGTTTCACCACTAACTCTGACAGGACTAAGCAAAGGGCCTAGGAATAAAAAAAAAAAGGGGGATTATAATAGAAGTAGATTCAAGAGAAGAAAATGAGAATGCAAGACAGAAAGAGGACACTCTTCTGGTTGCAAATCAAGAAGAAGAAGCATCCGTATACATCCAAGAGAACACCTTTATGTTTGCAGAGGACAGAACAAGATGATGGAAGCCATATGAATAACCCCATCGTCGCCTCTCCCCTACGTATCAGAACGTAGATTTCCGAGAACCTCGGTGAAAGCTCTAAGGAGCTCAGGGAAGTAATCAATGAGATGCCTTCCGCCCATTCGTACAAATGGAAGAAAAGGGAAAGGGAATGGAGCATCCAACAGCAAATTCAGAGAGGAAGTGGGTATGAATCGAATTGAAAAGAAGAGATCAAAGAATGGAATATTAAGAAATGAATGTAAGGAAGAGTTGCATTTAAGGAGATCCCTGGAGCATCAAGAGGAAAAATTCAAGAAGGAAATGGAGGAAAAGGATCACGATCTACCTAAGAAGTCATACTGAGCCATGAGTCATTTTAAGAACAATCAAGATGATCGTGATCTCTCAACTCCTAACAACTCATAAAGAAGTGACTCAGTCAGAAAGCCAAAACTATGGAGCAGCATCAAGGATTCAAATTTACATGTCAATGTTCATGAATTTAGAGAAGAGTCAAGGAAAGAGATAAAGAGCTTGATGACAAAGACGCCTTCAGAAAAGTCCGCTTGAAAATTTGGATTGATCAACACAACTTTCCAAATTTTTAAGTCATGACCGAAATGGAGAACACGATGAACATGCTGGGGAAAAGACAAAGATGATCTCGAACAAAAAGGTTGACCCCACCAACGACCGATCCTCGAATAACAGATGGGAGAGGGAGAAATGACAAGAAGAAGAAGAGAACTCGAAATGAAGTTTCCAAATTCTCTCCTAATTTGTCTACCCTTGATCCGATCCTCCCAACATCTTTTTGCTCCTCCCTTCAAAAGAAAAAATAAATCTTCCCATTGATTTATCCTTCTCTTCCCTTCCTGACTATTATTCTCAACTTTGCATCATATCATGAATTTAAAATAAGAAAATTTGTGAAAAGGAAACATTTGATGTCAAGCCATAGCTATCAGATTGCATTTTTACTTGAATTGTTAGAGAATAACATTAGATTTAGTTCAAGAATGAAATGTGACATATCATAACTAACTAGTTGGAAGTAGTTGACTCAGAAGATAAGCCGAAACACAAATAATTGCGCACAAGGGCGTAATGACATATAATTGAATTGAAAACACAAATTGCATAATTGACTTGAATTTAGCGATGAGTCCAAGATAAAGGAAAGTCATACAATCAAGGAGCAAAATATATTAGCTCAGAGTATAAACAAAGTAGTTTTCAAAGAACCTGTGAACCTTAAACTGCGTAACCTCATCAACCGGTTAGTCAAGGACATCCTGTATAGTCATAGCTTTAATCAAACCGAATTCTGTAACTTGTTAGGATTATTGATCAAGGCGAAACTTAGGTGATACAACTAACAAGAAATGATTTAGTGCCATCCTGGGCTAGCTGAGCCATTCTAGCCAATTCTTATTTATATGCTTCTCGCATACACCTTAGTTCCCTTTAATTTGAGCCAAACAATCCTTATTTTCAAAACAAGGCATTGGAAATCCCAAGCCATCCTAGATAATTAATCCTCCGCAGTTAACCTCTGACACCCAAAAATTTAAAGAAGGAGGAAGAGATAAAGTTTGGGGGAGTATGTATTTTTTTGGGAACTAAAGGAGAAAATACAGAAAGGGGTGAAGAGAGAAAGATCTAAAGCAGGAAGATACAACAGAAAAGAAAGCTTAAAGGAAGAAGTTTTGTCTTGTGGCCTAACTCTCTTGAACAATTAAGTTCTTAGGGGTGTTTCAACACCTAGTACCCTAATGCCAACTGGTAAGGGAGTTACTAACCCAAAGTTCGCTAAGAGTGTTAGAAAGCCTAAAAAGACAGAACATTGCACTATTCCTGAATGGTGACAAAGAAAAAGTTCCAACAGTGTGAAGTACAAATGAGAAATGAGAATGAACAATTTTAAACAGAAGAAATCAAGAAGATACCCCAAAGATGAAGCTCGGGGAATCAATTAAAGAAATCGTATGAAAAGAAGGGCAAAGAAGTATAAGAAAGGAGAAAGGGTCCGTAATCTAACTTAAAAGTTCCATCCATCCCACCAAAGACCCAAGCCCGACATTACAAAGTCCCAAAAGACCGATCGACTAAGGTCGAATTACCTACATTAGCGGAGATCAATATGGAACAACAAGCATATGGAATTTGGAAAATCTTGAAAGGATCAAAACTGCAAGGACCTCGCAGGGTTAACCGACTCACTAAGAAAAGAGAAGACCAACCTACTTTTCAACAGATCAATCAATCATACTGCTTATAAAACAAATTCAACAATTCTAGCTTTGTCACTAGATCGAGTAGACCAACCTTCATCTCGACTCGAGCCGATATACGTAAAAGAATGCAGTAGTCTTTCAATTAAATTTGGTTGCAATTGCAAAACAAACAAATGTCCTTTTGCTCGAGGACAAACAAATCTTTCTTTCGTCTGGGACAAGCAAAATTTAAGTTTGGGGGAATTTGACGAGCTTAAAATATCCATTTTCACCATTTTTCCGATTGATTTCTATCTAAAAAGGATCATTTATATGCGTAAATGTGGAATAACTTCAACAACCAAGTATACAAACAGAAATTCAAGAGAAAGAGGATATCAAAAGTAAGGAGCGTAAAATGGTCGTCAGGAATGACACGATCGGGTCAATGATGTCGCAGAACAGAGAGGTGCACGATAAGAAAGGACCCGATGTCTCACGCCTACGCAATGAAGAATCACATCAAGGTCACACCACAAACTTCAATCGCGACATAAGGGCACAATTAGTGAGCTTGAAAGGTGTCGCAACATAAACTCTAAGCCAAGGCAACCAAATTAATGAAGAACAAGACATGATGTCGCGACACCATTTCGAGGTCACTAATTGAAGGCTTAACGTGACATGGTCACGACACAAGATTTTCATGAGATCAACACTTAAGTCGCGACATTTTTAAGAGTCGCTGACATCAACATCGACCGCAATTGTTCCTAAAGTGGGTATCGTGAGACAATCAGAATTAAGGTCACACATCATTTGGGAGGTCGCGACCGTGAAGATGAACCTTCTTCGGGAAGAATGGATGAGTACGCTAGAGACAACGAGAGGTCACGACAAAGAATCGAGGTCGCGACATAGGAAGGAACCAAGGATGCTAGCTACCGCGACTCAAATAAAAGCTTCGCGACGTATAATGGAATCGAGGTCGCGATTAAAGAATCGAGGTCGCGACATAGGAAGAACCAAGGGATGCTATAGGCAAGTCGCGACCAAATAAAAGCTTCTGCGACAAATGCCTAGACAACTGATGTCGCGAGAAAGAATCGAGGTCGCGACATTAACAACCAAATGGGTCAGTTAATCTGAAATCCACAAGGAGGCCCAACTAACTCCTATAAATAAGCAAATACATCGAAGAAAGCGCCTAATACGTGAACGAGAGACTCGGTAGCCTAAGGCCCATGTATTTTAATTTCTTTTTCTTTGTTTTGTCGTTATTTTAGATTAGATTGTTATTTCTTTCAAATTTTGATTCGACGTTAGTCATGAACAGAAGCCGAATGCGCACTCCATTTCTTTCAAATTATTATCCTGATCGTTCGAATTTCTTAAATTTCGAATCCCCATTTTTGTCCGAGCCTACTGGTTTTCTTTGATCGTAAAGCCATTGTAGGGTGTAATAAAGTATTTAGAAACCCACTCATCAATAGACTCGCTGTTAGAATTTATCTTTCCTATAGAAATTTACTGGCTACCGAACTTTATTTTCAATCTACTGGCCGTTCGGCCTCCAGACCGATCCCAATATTATGTCCTATACCCGCAAATAGGATCGCTTTCATACTCTCTGTGAGGCCCCTCCGAGTGACATGAGAAGTGGGCATTCCCGAGAGTAGCGAACAATTCTCAAAGTATGTGAACCCGATAATGGAGACGAGCTCGTGGACGTGTCGAAATCGCCTTCTCTCACTTGAAATAGAGATCGAAAGTTAAATGATTTATCAATTTAAAAGCGTAGAGTTCACCTCGATTCGAACAAAGAAGTTCAACCTGCATAAGAAGGATCTTAATCAAGGAAATGATGAACTGTTCCAATTTTGAGGAAGAGAAACCAGTAAAGTGTAAACCCATGCTATACCTATGTCTTAGGAGCTAAGGTTTATAGTCCATGTTCAGGGTATGAAGTATTGAAAAAGAAAAATATCCAAAACAAGGCAACCCAGATTAAAAGTAGTTATCTAAGCCTATGTCTTCGAAAGAATCATGGAAGATTAGATGATGAACAAAGGTCAGAAGGAGAGATCCAACCGCACTTCATTCTAGACGTGTTCTTTAAATCCGTGGTTCATGAAGCAAAGTTACGTAGTAGTCTCGCAGAATTGATGTTTCACAATAGCGCATTTTCAATGCTCCCTTTAAAAGATAAACTGACATCAATTTGTTATTTTAGATTTTCGCCACCATTTTGTTATTAAATCACTTCTCTTAGTTTTTATTATTTTAAGGTTTGCTAAGTGATATTTCAAATGCCTATCAAAGTCCAAATAGTATGTAGTTCGAAAGTAGTCGTAGAAGACTGGAGAATTCTTTAGATCTGTGGAACGATATCCGGACTTTAAAATCCAATTTACTACTTGTTCGACCTGGCACACTTGAAGATCCCCGGATCAAAACCGTAAAGAATATGATTTACTCTAAGGAAACCGCTATCGCACAATAGATAAGGAACACAACAAACAAGTTTCATGGCATATCGGGCTGTGGATTAGATAATAGTCCTCGGGTGATAACGCTATAAATTTGTATAGTATTTGGTCCATCACCGAAGAGGTGAACGCAACGCTACGCTCAAGTAATATAGTGTACCTAAGTATGATATCGATCCACTGGGAGAAGTGTGCCGAAAGTAATCGAATTCTTTACGCTTTAAATATTATCCGACCTAAAATTGTAATGAATGCCGACACAAAAAAGAAAACTAATCCTATATTATTTGCTAATTCAATTAATTATGAAAACTGTGGTTTTGCCTTCACCGCCACACTCGATGAATTTTAACCTAAATATATTATTCATTCAAAGATACACTGATTCATAGCGACGTTGATCGTGCCTACAAGATATTCTCTCTCGAGATATATTTGTCTATCTCGCCGCAGTGTATTTCGCATTCGCCTCAACCCCGGACTCGAAACGCTAAATGTTTAAACCCTTAATGCCAACACTCGAACCTAATACTTATTCGATCACCAATTGTCAGTTTATTCATATCCCCGGGGTCACGATTCGACTTCAACAAAAACACGTCAATGTTGGCTAAACACTACCATGTAAATAAAATACAGAGATAGAACAAGTCGATATAAAATCAATCCATATAATGAATGAAATTGTAATTAACCATTAATCTATTCGAAAGTAGCAAGGCTACAACAAAAACCTAGAACTAAATCTAGAACATTTCTAAGTCAAAGAAAAACATCAAAAAATAGAGAAACAAAGAAAGAGGATGAGAATAAACGATTTGAAAGGAACGCGTCATCTCCTTTCAATCTCCTTCTTCTTCGCTTTCACCTTCGTTTATGCCCTGTATGTTTCCACCCTACAGAGGGGTTTCCTCCCTTCAAAAGTTCAAAAATCTAAGTATCACCAACTCTCCCTTTGATCCTCCGCTTGGAGCTTTAAAACTTCCATTACGGGCTCAAAATGGGCCAAAATCGACCCCTAACGCCGCGATCGCCAGCCATAAGGGCGTCGCGATTACTCCTGATGCCGCGGTTTCTGTTCTCCGCAGCCATCGTTGACGCTTGAACGCCGCGACGACTTTGCAGCTTCTGCTCCAACTTTGTAAGACCATAATTTTGTCATCCGAACTACTTCCGGGTGTTCTTGGTACCTGGAAAGCTCTTGAAGTGGTAGAATCCATCCATGTATATCTTGATGCAATAGGATCTCATATGATGTCTGAAAACATTAAAATACAGTAGCCTCTCCTGCTGAAGGTGCTGCAATGTTTGCTGATTTTCTTCAAGTTTTGGAAATTGCATAACTTCTTTGTTCGAACTCAATTTTGTGTTCTTGGTATCCCTGAAAGCTCTTGAAATTTAGGAATTCATACATATAAATCTTGCTTCACTTATCATATCCCTGTAAGAACGCAATTTGTGCTGCTTCGTAGTAGTTTCTTCACCAATGCACAATTCCATCAAATGGATGACCTGACATAAGTATGAACTTTTAGAGCATTAGTAATTTATTTAACATAAAAACACTAGAACAATCAACTAAAAAGCATAGGGATAAAATGAGTATTTAAGATACTCATCACCTACGCCGGAGCAATACTGGCGCCGGGTGGACACTCTATCTCTGGGTCCTATCGATAACCCGCCACCCATGGAACCTGAATATCTGGGTGTTCGATATCCACTCACATGTCTCATATCGAGACCCATTTCTGTGTATTTTCTACAAATAACTACTTCTCTATAATATTTTTACTAAGAGCTTATGCAATCTTTTATATATTTACATGCCAAAATATATTAAACCAGATTATTCTAATATATTTTACAAAAATGCTTCTCAAGGCCGAACGCTTCTTCGTACTCATGGCCTCGAAGGAGCACCGTCCTCTCGTGTACCTGAAAGGGTGGTCCCACGACCCAGGTGAGCAAAGCCCGCGCATACACTTTCTACAAGGGTTACTCCCACCTAAGGCATACATTACGTACTATCAACAACAAACACATATGCAAGTAAAATGTCTACATGAATGTTGCGCGTCATGCAAGGAAATGTCATCATGCCCATATCCCGAGTCACCACTCGACTTCACCCATTCTTGCCCAAGGTGGATATTTTTCATTTTCCGATGACAACCAAAGATTTGTTCTTAATCTTTTCACATTTTTACTTACAACCATGCGCCTTGTTGTGGGTAATGGATTTCTGGTGTCGCACCAACGGGCTCCATAAACCTAGACACCTTTACGGCCTTTCACCGCTGGGGACTATGTCTGACATAATCGACGGTTTCACCGGGGAATCTATCCCAACTTGTTGATACCCGGCACATAATTATCCTTACCATTTCTTAACTAATAACTCATTTGACTTTGTCCCAATGATCGAGCCCACTAATCAACACCATAATGCCAGTGTCGAGATCCACAACCGTGTACTCATGACACCCATCGAACACCTAACACAATGCTCAATCCCAACCATGCACCTCACACTCCATGTCATGTATGTTTTCGTGCATGTGCAATAAATAGCAGTTAATGTATTTTCCTCCATGTTACATGTATATATATGAGTGCTACATGCAACATCAACATACCATGGATAATTATAATTAATACATATAATTCTTCTCCATGCACAACCCATGTTAATACATCATACAAAGAGAGCACATTAACATGTCATATTCACACCGCATTGTCCAACAGCTAATAACACACAACAAGGTCTCCAATTCGACCTATCCAATCGGTAAATCTCACGGCCCCTTCACAAAGTGAACCAGTTTGGTTCCAATCATCCATACAACATCAAACAACCATAAAACCTAGAAACTTTTAGTTTCCAATTCAAACTCCTGAACCTACCCACAAGCTCTGGACTGTGAAACCGGTCATAAACTTCATCTTAAATACTGCTTGAAACTAAACCATATGGCCTCTCATGGCCTCTATAGCCATACCATACCCTAATACAATGGCTCAGATCATGCCATGCACCTGTCAAGTGTCAAACCCGACTGATAGACACAACCAAGCAATCAGCTTCACTCGTGCAAAACAGCAGGTTTCATCACGGTTATGATCACCTAATGCCCTCAATAGGTACATGGATGGAATCTTGACCCAAATGGGCTTTCCATAGAGTTCGTTAAGAACACCAAACGGAGTTTGATCGAAGAAAGTTATGACCTACCGCTGGAGGTCAATGAGTCAACCCGCAACCGAGCCGACCTAACCTGCCGAGGTGTCCTTCCGACCTCGCCCGAGCCTAGCTGACTGCTGAGATCAACACCACCGCCTTCCACAGGCATACATGTTTGGAATCTTGACTCAATGGATTTCCATAGAGTAAAAGAACACCTAAATTAGCTCGATGAAGAAGTTATGACTCTCCTAAGCTGAGGTCATACATAGTCGTCCCAAATTTGAGTCACCCTCGATTTCAAGGCGAGGTGTCCTGACCTCGTCCGAGCTTGAAAATGAATTTCGATGTGAGTCCCATCCACATGACGTATTCTTGACTAATGGATTTCCATAGAGTCTAAGAACACCTAAAAACTGAGTTCGTACGAAGAAGTTATGCACCTCCGAAGTCGAGGTCACACGAGTCAACCCAAATCCAGCTCACACCGACTCGGCTCAGCCCACCGACCCGACCTGGGTGAGTCAATTCTAGCAACCCAATTTCAGCAGCTCTTAGATTATCTGGGGTAAACGACCATAACTTTAGGGCTGAGTTCCGACCGAGAAATTCAAAGCCTAACACTGGTTCACTGATGGCTACAATTTACCGTATGACCACTACCAAATTCTTTTTCCTGTTCCAAACCATTTCAAATTCTGGGGCTTAATGTACTACCACAATGTGGCAATTTTCCTCATGGTTCAAAATACAACCAAACATTCCCCTAGGAAAGACAACCACCACACAACCCTTAGGGTAGAACCAAAGTAGAGAAGACCTACCTCTAGAGTTTGTCAAAACTCCCAATTTCTGGCCTCTATGCGAAGCCCTTGTCGGGAGGGATTCTTCCTCTTTCTGGCTTGAAACTCCTTCGGTCCGATTGCCAGAAATTTAGGAGAGAAGGTGAGCCCTCTAAAACTCTTTCAAACTGCTCGCTTCTTCCTCTCCTCTCACCCAACCTGGGCCGGAGAAGATGTGTCAAGTGAGATGTCCCTCTCACTCGGCCACTCATTCACTCTGGGTGGCTTCTCGATTACCTCATCAACTTATCCATCTACCTTGATTTCCTCCAATCATGTGTTGCCATTACGTCTCTTTCTCTAGTCCCATCAGCTATTTGTTTGACTATCTTCCACTCGACACGTGTCCATTCGAGCCACCAAATGAGCCAAGGTCCCAGACTATTCTTCGGGTGCCCTCAAAACGGAAATTCGACTTTCGAAATTCAATGAAAATTCAACATGGTAGCTAGATTTCGCAAGACGATTCCAACGGTGAAATCTGTTTTGTCATCCAAGATCTAGAAAAATTCCGGATTTTGACCGAAATTACCATTTTACCCTTTCTTGAAAATTCGAATTTTCCCATATAAGAATTTTCTAGTGGTTTCACATTCTCTCCTAAAAGAATTTCTCGTCCCGAATTCCACACTTCACATACGCATCAAACCACATGCATATGTCACCCTTATGAACTAAAGAGCCTTTAAGGTAGGGAAGCTTTGGCTTATCTCCTAAGGTCACACACCACTGATGATGGTCGCCAACCTAATCCATGTCGAGGGAATGACATCCAAATTCGATATGTCTACGTCCCAGTAACTCCCTATGAGCAATCCCTGAGGACTGACCACAACGCTTCAACCCACTGTCATCCTCACCCCAGTCTTGGGGGAGAATTTTTCCTGTATTAATCGGCCTCTTCCAGAGAGGCCTCAACCTCCAAGCCCAAACCTACCACATCAGATGTAATAATGAACATGATGCATCAAACAACAAATGCCCCATCCTTGACGTGCCATCTACACATGTCAAATGGCAACAACGTTATTAAATTTCTATCCCGCCTAATCCACAATGCACATGCCAACTACTAATGGGATTTACTCATCATGAACAAACTCGCTCATCACTCCTTTCCTTTGGGGTAAGCTAAATCGCTAAACTCACTAAATAATAAATCGACTGACATTTTTCACTAGAGGATACTTCATTTCCCACATACTATGTACCAAGTACGTGCCATATACAATATGTCACATTCGACTTATTCTTTCAACCCTAGCAAGGTCGAAGTTCCTAACCTTAGCATTTCACTTTTCCTATATACATCATACCATGTATATAATTACCGCGCACAACCGCTCAAATCATATTTCCCATATACATCATACTGTGTATATGTCCTTTCTGGCACTCAGAACACACAACCACACATACAATCATCAAAGAAGACATAAGAAACACACAGTATACTCGGTCTAATCCCTTTGCCTCGTGACTCCATTTTAGGTAATCATATACCCAAACTTGACACGGTTGTAATGCTCATATCGTACACACCTTTAATGACCATGGCCTAAACCCATGTCCCATAAACTCCTGTAATCACTTACCTGCACTCGGCTACCAAATCGCGACGTCGCATCGACACCGAGCACCAGTAATCATAAACCCAAGCCCTAACACTAAGCTATACTCTTAAGCCGTGATGCTTGTATCGAACATCGAGTTATAGGTAATCAGATAACACTTCAGCCTTAAACCTAGCTTTCAAGACGAGCCAGTATCAAGACCATACCAGATACTCACACCCAGCTCCCTTGTAAAACGCGCTTACCTAAGCTTCCTGATACCATGTCGTGACGCCCAAACCCGGGGTCGCTTGAACAACTCACAACCCACACAATCAGTTCTCATAAGAGACCCATACATGAGTAAAAATGGCCATATCGCCTATACATCATACTATCAAAATATACATCCAACTATATTTCGTAATAATTCAAGAGTCGATATGATCACTTAATACAAACATGTATTAAGATTTAAAATTTTAATACATGTTATACAAAAAGTATCTAATAAAGTTAATAATCCCACAGGTTCCAAAATCGGCCTCATGAGCAATCAAGCCCCGAACACTCCCGCACATGAAATAATACGATCCTCGACAGTGAGCAATGCCCAAGAGAAGGAATTGTCCTACATACCTCACCTAAGTGCACATGCAATGATTCAACATAAACACATTCAAGCAAACACATAATCCTACTTGAATGTTTATGTGATATGGATGAGAATGCGACTCACCCTTCCCATTTCAGCCCTCACGACTCTCACACATGCCTTAAGCCAAATGTGAGAAAAAACATCGCTTTCAAACAAAGGTTTTGTTCTCGAAAAACACACTACCGAAGTTTTGCAGAAATATATTGGACTACCCTCCGAGGTAAATTGGTTTGATCAGTTTTTCCAAAAAAGTCATGGGTCAGCTTCCGAGATGAACTGTTGAACCACTCTCTAAGGCAATTCTTCGGAAAATCTTCCCTTGAAATTCCTTTCACAACCATTTTCCATTTTTAATTTCTTTCATTTTCGTGTCACAGCACTCACACCCAATTTTCGGTTGCCCCTGCATATGAAATTCATTACTTTCACGTGAACACAGCTTATATATCATCTATGTATATATTAACAAAATTTACTCTACCAAACTACATTTATATATTTAATTCATATTTAATAACATCAAAATTATCGACTTGAGCTAATCAACAATTCAATTTAATTCCAATGGCTCATACAATTATATTTTATATAATTCAACCTCATGTTAATGTTCACTTCTGTGGATAATAAAATACCCATACAAATTTATAAATAAGCATACCCCACGATGTGACTAGTTGTATCTAATCCCCGCGAATAATGCCATGAATTATTATTGTTCTCATTCATTGTACTCCATTAAAAGCCGCTTTCCCTTAAGAGTAAATCATTTTCCGGTTGATCCGTGATGTCGCAAGCGTACGTGCCGAACAAGCAGTAAACTGGATTTAAGTCCGCATATCGTCTTAATGAGATCTCAAAGTTCTAAATCAACTACCGACTACTCGAACTCTATACTATTCGACTTTGATAAAGTAATTGAAATATTCTTAAAGAAAACCTTAAAATAATAAAAACTAAGAAAAGTGATTTAATAACAAAAATGAATTCAGTAGAATCTAAAATAGCAAATTCGACCGATCGCTTATTCCTTCAAAGGGAGCATTGAAAATACTTATCAGGAAATATCAATTCCTCGCAGACTACCGTAACTTTCGCTTTCATGAACTACGTATTTAAAACCCGGTCCAAGGAATAGGATAGAAAATGATCTCTCCTTATCGTTTCATCATCTAATCTTCTTCTCGGTTCTTTCGAAGACAGAGGATTAGATACTTACTTTTAATCTGAGTAGCCTTGTTCTGGTTATTTTTCTTTTTCAATACTATACTCAACATGGACTCCAAACCTTAGCTCTTAAGACATGTATAGCATGGGCTTACTTAATGGTTTCTTCCTCAAATTGGAATAGTTCATCCTTTCTGGGATCATCACAACACTTAGATCAACTTACTGTTCGAATCGAGGTGAACTCTCTACTATTTTAAATTGATAAGTCATTCAACTTAATCTCGATTTCAAGTGAGAAGACGATTTATCGACTTACATTCCAGAGCTCATTAGATCACCATTATCAAAGTTCAGACACCTTTGAGAAATTGTTCACTACTCTCGTGAATGCTTCCTCGTGTCACTCGTAGGGCCTCCCAGAAATCGTGAGCATGAAACAATCCTATTACATAGACATTGATATCGGGATCAGACATGTAATATCTGTAACCGAAGAAGTAGATTTATAAACTCAAGTTCGCAGCTTTGATAAATTTCTACAGAAAGATAAATTCTAACAATGAGTCTATTCAATGGAAGCCGGGGTTTCTAAATTACTTTATTACACCCTACAATGGCTTTCTGATCAAGAGAACCACTGTAGATCGGACACTGGAAATCCGAATACCAAAATTTGTCTGTAATTCAGACGATCCAGGTTGTAATTTGAAAGAAATAGAATTATGCATTCAGCTTCTACTTTAACAGCTAACGTCCAAATCCAAAATTTGAAAGAAATAACAATCTAATCTAATATAAAATAATAAAAAAACAAAGAAAAAGAAATTTAAAATACATGAGCCTTAGGCTACCTTATCTCTCTTTACGCTAAGAGTCGCTTTCCTTTAGTAGCAGCCGCTATTTATAGGTTCCTAAGTCAGTCTAACTTTGATGCGCCTCGTGGGATTTCGTATTAATCGCCCATTTGTTGTTAATGTCGATTCAATTTTCTGTCACACATCGCCTGTCTAAGCATTCATCCATTCTTCCTGCAAAAGAAGGTTCATTCTTCAGTCGCGACTCCTAAATGACGTCGCAACCCTTAATCTCTGTGTTGTCTTTGATACCCACTCTAGGAACAATCTCTATCTGTCGATGTCACGACTTTCTAAATGTCGCGACTTCATGTTCGCTCTTGAAAATCTTATGTCGCGGACTTCTGCTGTCTAACGCTTCTACTTCTTCAATTTCGTCGCGACTCGAAATGGTGTCACACATCAGTTCTAAGTTTCTTATTAATTTAGCGGGTCGGCTTAACTTGAAGCTTCACATGCACTGCTCGCTCCTCTTCAATCGTCTCTTTACGCGACTGTAGTTTTGTGGTCATGACCTTAGCGGATTCTTCATTACTGTCAAGGTGTCACGACATCAGGTCCTTTCTTCCTCGTGCACCTCTCCTTCATATGACATCATTCACTACCGTGTCATCTCGCTTCAGCCACTTTCTCGTCCCTTCTATATCGCAATATCCTTTCACTTCCCGCTATATAGCAGCTTGGTGAGTGATTCCACATTTCTCGCATATAAATCAGTTATTATTTTTTAGATAGAAATCAATCGTAAAATGGACTGAAATGGATGACTTTGCAGCTCATCAAACTCCCCAACTTAAATTTTGCTTTGGCCCCCGAGCAAAGAAAAGAAAAGATTTGCTCGGTCTCTCAAACAAAGACATTTTTCCTTTGTTTTGGCAGCTTGCAACCAATTTAATTGAAAGACTAGAGTTGCATTCTTTTCTCTCAGATATCTAGCTTCAAGTCCAGATGAAGGTTAGTCTCTACTCAATCCTGTACAAAACTAAATTGTCAATTTGTTTTATAAAACAAGATAGTCACGATCCCACGAAAAGTAGGGTCAGGTCTTCTTCCTCTTTCTTTGTGTGAGTCGCTTAACCCTCTCGAGGTCCTTCAAAGTTTTGATCCTTTCAAGATTTTCCAAATTCCATATGCTTGTTGCTCATATTGATCTCCACTATCAGTAATTCCAACCTTCAAGATCAATTAGGTTCTTTAGGCTCAGAGTCAAAGTGCCTTTGGGTCTTTGCAAGGATGGATGGAACTTTGTGCTGGGCATTACCTGCACCCTTCTCCTTTCTTATTTAACCGCCGCCCTTCTTTTTCCTTTGCAATTTTTTTAATTGATTCCCCAAACTTCATCTTGGGGTATCTTCTTGATTTCTTTTGTTTAAAATCAAGCTCATTCCCATTTCATTCAGACACACTTGAACTTTTCTCGTCACCATTCAGAATAGTGCAATGTTCGTCTTTTTAGCTTTCTAACACTCTAGCTTAACTTTAGTTAGTAACCCATACCAAATATAATAGGGTACTAGGTGTTGAAACACCTCTAAGAACTTAATCGTTCAAGAGAGTTGTGCCACAAGACAAACTTCTTCCTTAAGCTTTCTTTCATGATTTCCTCGCTTTAGATCTTTTCTCTCTCACCCCTTTCATATTTTCCTTGTTCCAAAAAATACATACTCCCCCAAACTTTATCTCTTCCTCCTTGAATTTTGGGTAATCAGGAGGTTCTTTATCGAGGATTAATTATCTAGTAAGGCTTCAGATTTCAATGGCTTGTTTTTGAAGATAAGTGATTGTTTTGCTCAAATTCAGAACTAAGGTGTATGCGTACATATAAATAAGGGTGGCTAGAATGGCTCAAACCCGCCAAGGATGGCTCGCACTGTTTCTGTTAGTCAGATCACCTAGGATTTCGCTCTTGATCAATAATCTAACAAGTTCTAGAATCTGCCTGATTAATCCCAGACTAACCCCAAGGGATGTCCTCGACTCAATTTCCGCCTGACGAGAGTTACATGATTTAAGGTTCACCGTGTTCTGCTTATCAAGCATACTACAAACTCAAAATATATTTTTTTCTCCTTTCAATTGTATGACTTTCCTTTATCTTGACTCACGCCTAAATTCAAGTCAATTACGCATTTGTACTAATTCAATTATATGTCATTCTCGCTCATTATGCAATTAAGTTCGTGTTCGCCTATCTTCTAGTCAAACTACTCAACTAGTTCAGACATGATATGTCGCATTTTCATTCTGAACTAATCCTAATGTTATTCTCCTAACAATTCAAGCAAAAGTAACACAATCTAACTGCAAGCAACATCAAACATTTCCTTTTAACAAATTTTCTTATTTTATTCATGATATGATGCAAAAGTCGAGAATAACAAATCTAAGAGATAGTTATAGTTGATAAATCAATGGGAAGATTTATTTTTCTTTTCGGGGGGGAGTGATAAAGATGTCGAGGATCCATCAAGGTAAATAAATTATATGACTGAAACTTCATTTCAGCTCTTTCTTCTTCTTGGCCATTCTCCTCTATCTCGGTTTCAAGGATCAATTCACAGGAGATCAACCTTTTGTCTCAGATCATCTTACCTTTTTCCCCAATGTGTTCATCGTGGTTTCTCCATTTTAAGGACTTCTAAAATTTGGAAAGATTATTGTTGGATCAAATCCAAATTTTCAAGCCGTGACTTTTCTTTCTATAGTATTTTTGTCATCAAGGTCTTTATCTCTTCCTTCATCCTCTCTCTAAGTCCTCGAACATCGATTACGTGAGGAATTTGAATCCCTGATCCGCCTCCATGTTTCAAGCCTCCCCGATCTCGGTCCCTTTTCTTTATGATTGTTGTGAGCTGAGAATCAAGATCATACTGATTACAGAAATGACTCACGGTCACTTAACTTCTTCTCAAGAGACGATCTCTTCCTCCATTTCCCTCTTCTTGATGCTCCAAGACTTCCTTCATCTCCGCTTCTTCCTTTGTCTATTTCTTTATTCCCATTGCCGATCTTTTCTTTTCAACTCGTTTCATATACTTCTTCTTCACTTGTTGACGTTGATCCTTTATTCCCTTCATGGTATCTCTCATTATCGAAGCTTTTCAATGATCGTTCCCAGATAATCTTACAGGTTCTTCAAGATAGCATAAAGAATGATTGCTTGTTCCAGACTTCAGTTGGGCTCTGAATCCAACAGGCCGTATAAACCATACTGGGCCTCTCTTCAAATCTCCTCGTTTACGGTCTTTCGCTTCCCCTCCTTTCTCGAATCTCTATATTTCCTTTACCGTATACAATTTTCGCACCTTCTCACTGGCCAAGGTCATCATCTTCTTGAATTTCCAGATCCATGCTTCGCCTTCCATTCCGTACATTTCATCGAGATTTTCTCCATACGACACACCCAAATTCCTCTCACATAAACAGAGTTATCCTTCCTCCCCACCAAGTCAGAGTAGAATTCTCTAATCCACCGCCGCTGTATCCTACTTTGATGCTTGCGTAAGGTTTCCCAACCTCTTTCGTTTCATTAGTTCTCGAAAGGGGAGAGAGTTGTCAGCTCTTCTCCGACAAACCCCTTAACACTAAGATAGTACTTCTTCCGTGATTTCGAGAAAGTTTCTTCTAATATGAATTCATCTTCCTCTTCTTCTTCATTGCTTTTCTTTCCCTTTTTCTCTGCCGCTGAAACTGCTTGAACTTTCCGATGGTTCCGATGGTGTGTTCTCCTTGTCGTTCCCGCCCAACTTCTTCGGCTGAGTATTCTTCCATGATCTCGCTTAGATTTGGGAGCCCAGGTCGATGGTTCTACCATTCAGAAATAGGAATTGTTTTTAGAAAGAATATTGGATCTGTGGTTTGTAAGAATCAAAACCGTGAGTGCGAAGATGAAGAGTTGTATTTCGCTTCGCGAATGAAATAGCCATGAGGGAGTTTCTCAACATTCACCAATCGCTGATTGCACTTTTTATTACTTCATTTACCGCGCTTGCTGCGACTTAAATTTCAGGCCGCATCGTAGCCGCCATTAAATAAATGGCAGATTTAAAAGTTGCCCTGCTGGAACACTTTTCTCTTATTTCGACGGTTATCAGTTGGCCGTATACAAGTAAGTCGGAGCCAATATATCGTCGTTGCGACATCTGCATTTACCCCCGTCAACAAGTAATTTCATGACATAGTCGGCTTGCCGCAATTTTCACTTTCTTTGGGAATTGTTCTGTCGCGTAACCCAAATGTTCTCGCCGCACCGCAAATGTTCCGTCGTAGCGACATAACTTTTCATCGCAACCTGTGCTCGTTTCTCCCTCGTTCTTACAAGCTCTGAACCAATTTGCAACTTAGTCTGCACATCCCTAAATTTGATGATCGACAACAGACCTTATTAATTTTGCAAATTTCACCATCCAATAAAGTAATCTCAAACAAATAATTCAAACATGATTCAATTTATTTTCCAATAAAATTTGTTGAGGAGTAAAATACTCCCTTTTTAAGTCGCCCTATCCTCCGTGAAGTGCTGAGTCACTGTAGCTGGTTCTTTCACCCGAGCCCGCGATTCAAGCAGAAAGTAATAATCAGAACAATTTCAAAAAGGGTTTAATTGATCAAATACCAACTTAGCAACTCCCTAACAAATCATTACAAGAATAAAAATAAACGAGTAATTAAAAATCAAAATCTATGTAAAGAAGGTGTAATCTATATGGGTCACTTCTCCCATTTAGCCGGCCCGGTTGAGTCCTTAGCCGGACTAGCCGTTTTTTAAGCCTTCTCTTTCAATTCACCACCGGAGTTCTTCCTTTCTTTCCCCTCGAGATATCGTTTCGCCGACCATTAACCTCAATTCTTCCTCAAGACGCCTCCCGAGTGTTACGCTCCAAAGGTAGTACTGACACCACCGTATATGGTCCACCCATTTTGATTTCAACTTCCCTAGAAATAATCTTAATTGAGCAACAGCGCAACCCGATCCCCCTCGCTTCGAATCCTTCCAAATCCTTGATCATGCCATTTCTTTGTCTCATGCCTCAGATATTCTAAGATGATTACAGCTTCGCTTTCGCTCTTCTAGTTCATTCAATCGGGCGCCTCTTCCTTTCTTGCAATTTTGAAATCGGTTCAGCCTTCGATGGCCCATACGGCCTCTCATGTATCTGGGCTTCAAGAGGGAGGTGATGGTTCGCCAAAGACCACTCTGTAATGGGACATCCCATCATATTTTCAATGCTCGTCCCGTAGCCCAAAGTGCACTCATCAAGCTCGAAGACCAATCTTTCCCCGCTTGGAACTTGGGCGCCTTTTCCAGATCCTTTAATCTCCCTATTGGAAATTCTCGTTGGTCCATTAGTCTCCGGGGTGATAAGCCAGGCTCATTATATGTTTCGATCCCATACCGCTTCATGAGCTTTCAGAAATATTTTGTTTGCAAAGTGGTTTCCTCACCGATGATAGTCCCTGGTGTTCGACCGCTTCAAAATGTTCCTTTTGTAAGAAACTCATCACAGCATACATTCCTTGAGACAATCTATTGCTTCCACCCACTTGGACACATAATCTAACAAGAAGCATTATGTACAAGTTTCCAATGATGGGCGGAAGGGTCCCATAAAATCTATTCCCCATACATCAAAAATTTCACCACCAATATGCCTCAGAGGGGCATTTCATGGCCGCCGGTATTTCCACCCGGCATCTATCACATAATTCGACCCATTCAAGATTTCTAAAGATAAGGCAATAATAAAATCCAGATCGGGAAGATTCTTTATGAGTCGTTTTTTCTCCTGAAAATGTCTCATACTAAGGATGCGCATGGCATTCATTCAAAATTTCAGATTGTTCACTCTCTGCACACATCTTCTTATAATCATGTCGCACCTCTTTAAATAGCAATGGGTCATCCTGCATGTAATACCCGCCGTCGCTGCTTTCTTTTCATTGTAGCTGAATCTCAGAGGCACTACTCCACGCTGGGCAATTCACGATATCAAGATACCATGGGAGTTTCTGGAATGACAATTTAAAACAGCTTGCTCATCCGAAGTTCTCGTTAATTCGCTCCTCCTCTTCTACTTTGTTTCTACTCCGACAAGTGATCAGCTATCACATCGTCACAACCCTTCTTATCTTTAATTTCCATCAAACTTCAGAGTAACACCCACCTTATCGCCTGGCTCGGGCTTCCTTTTTCGACATCGTATATTTGATTGCCGCATGGTCAAGCAGAACGATAATACGGGATCCCAAAATGTATGGCCTGAATTTCTCACAAGAAAAACTATGGCTAAGATCTCCTTTCAGTAGTTGAATAGTTTTCGGGGCTTCATCAATGTCTCTGGCTTAGCATAGTATATGGCTCAATATCTTCTCTTTTCTTTGTCTCAATACACCCTATCACAAATCAATCGGCATCACACATTATTTCGAATCCCCGATCCCATTCTGTGCAAATACATAGGTGCTTCGAACTAATCCGGGATCTTGATTTCTTCAAAGGTCGCAGAGTCATCAAAATTAAACTTCAGGTCTTTCCGCACCGCATAATGGTCTTGCTATTTTGAGAAGTCTTTGATGAATTCCTATAGAATTCAAGATGTCCCAAGAAACTCCTTATCCCTTTTATTGTTGCGGGGCTGCAAGAGTTCGATAATCGGGAACCTCGACGGGTCTACTTCTAAATTCCGTAAAGGTAAATTTTACGAATTAACAATACCTTTACGTTACCATTTAAAATGGCACTTTTCCCAGCTTTAATGCTAGCTATTTGTCCTTATGTCTGCTAATCAAGCTCCAAAGTTGTTTAGATAATGCTCAAAACTGATCCATACTCGTGAAGTCATCCATAAAAATTCCATGACCTCCCTGCACCAAACTGAGAACAGACATCATACACCTCCGGGGTAGTGTAAGCATTGCACAACCCAAATGGCATCCTCTGAAGGCAAAGGTGCCATAAGGGCATGTGAATGTGGTTTTCTCCCCGGTCCTCGTGTGCAATGGCAACCGTTATGTTCTATCATCCATCTGTGAAACAAAACGGGGTGTCCATAACCCGTCCAACATCCGACAACGGCGGGCACCGAAATGATCCTTCCCCATGGTCGGTTTAGTTTCCTGCACTGATACACATACTTCCATCCCGTCACCGCCTCGTTGGAATTAACCCATTTTTCATTTCAAATCACAATCGAACCCACCTTTCTCGGGAACCGTAGCCTGGCTAACCCAAGGATCGGTTTCAGATTGCATATATAAAACCAAAGATTCAACCATTCGAGCACTTCCTTCGACTACTTTTCACGACTGGTTCAGTCTTTGATGTTCAATCAGATGGTTTTGCATTTTCCTCCAATACATTTACGATGCGCATTGACGACTGATACCCTTTAATTCATCTATGCACTACAATCGACTCGATAATTCTTCTCAAAATTTTCAGTGTACTCTCTCGCTCTTCTCAAAGATCATCAGTTCAGCGTAGATAATCACTGGGGCTTACTCTTTGGTAAATATTCCAAGTAAGCATACTTCAGGATGACTTGGCAACTCTTTAAACTAGCCCTTCGAGATCGGGTTCTGATGAAATTCTTCTCTTCATTATCGCTCTTATCATTCATGCCGCTGTTTAAGACTCAACACCTTTTCGCATGCAACCGACAAAAGGAAAATCAGAATTAACACCTTCAAGATACCGAAATTCATCTCATTTTCATTGATAGAAGTCGTAGCATTACAATCATAATAACAATCAGAGTCATGAGATGTGACATCATCTGTTCAACTTGTAATCTTCTCTATCTCGTGTCTAAATTCCTTCAAACTTTGGAGCAGATTGGAGTCATTGCTTCTTCTCCAACCCTCGAGAGGAGAACTCCTTTCCGTATATCTATTAAAGCAGTTCCAGTTGCTAGAATGGCCTTCCAGCAGCAAAGGACTGGTGGAATCTCTTCAATGTCCAAGATGATAAATTCGAAAGGAAAAACAAATTTCCCCACCTTAACAAGCACATCTTCAATGACTCCTTCAGGTTTATCCATTGTTCTATCTGCCATTTGGAGAGTAACAGTAGTGGGAGTAAGCTCCCCCAAACTTAATTTCCTCGCAACAGATAATGGCATTAAGTTAATACTACACCTATCATAAAGAGCCTTTTGAATTTCTTAAACTTGGGTTTGCGTAAGGAATGGTGAAACTCTCGGGTCTTTCATCTCTCCGTAAATTTTTATCACTACACTCCAAGTAGCAAGAAGATTCACTACTCTTCCTCCAGCAAATCTTCTTCTTGCTTAAAATTTTTCAAGAATTTGAAGATAAAGTGGCATTCGAGTTACCACTTCGTGAATGGCATGCTTAATCTCCAACTTATGGAAAGTTTTCAAAACTTTAAGGTGAACTCGCTTCCTCTATCCGACTTTTGTAGCTTCTCGCGGGAACGAACTCCAGAGGCATAGAGTTCTTGACTTTTTTCTTGCTTCTTTCTTCTTCTGCTGCTGCTCTTCTTCCTTTCTTTCCTCGGGGTGACTCAGCATTTTCCGTGATCCCTTTCCTCTTTATTATTGCTTTCATATTTCTCCGACTCTTTCCTTTTCTAATTCTTTCCACTTCTAAGCCGCACGTACCATGCGCCGGATTTTTCTTCGTATCACCGAAAGCATCTTTTAATTTTATTCGTTGTGGTTGGGGACCAGCGCTCTAGCTCATGCTTTCCGGTGCCCCCGAGAGAGGCATTTGTTATCAGTTCCTAAAATTTGAGAATTGGTTTTCAAGTTTCCAATTTCGCAAACCTGCTCACGGAAGCTTAACAACTTTTTATTTTCCCCATGAACTCGCAAAGATCTCGGTCTTCAAAGGTCTCGAGTCCTTTTTATTCTGATATTCATTTCGCCTCTCCCCGTTGCCGCCGGGCCGAACCTTGGTGGAGCATACCTGTCAAAGTTTTTAGCTCATGTCTCGGACGTGTCGCGGCTCCTCTCCACTCATAAGAGAAATTCTCATGGTTCCTTAATGCCGGGGTATAATGGGTCAAGGTGTCAGGTTAGGGCTTGAAATGATATGCTCATAGTCTGCTCAAATAGTTACTCCTCCTCTACCATAGGACTTCTTCACTACCGCATTATTTACCTTCCTCTTTTCCACCGCTTCTTATCTCATTTGCAAGAGTACCTTTATCCAACCGAGCATCAATGCATCCACCAGCCTACGGCAGACATCTTGTTCAGTTCAATCATTCCATTTCCCTTTAGCTCTACGCCTGCCCCCGAGATCTCGGCGAGGTCTCATACAGACCTAGCAAGATCCTCGATCACCGCCTTGCTTCTTCTCGTCTTCTTCTTCTTAATGTTCACAAGAAGTCGCATCTATACCTTTGAGGTATACATTCATGGAGTGGCAGAAGATGTCCATTTGTTTCTTCAAGTTCATCCTCAACCTTCGTGCATGGGACATCTCTTCAAAGAACCTCAGATCTCTCCCAAGCAAGGTACTTACTTCATCTTCCTTGTTTGAAAGTAGTAATTTCCTCTTCGCTCGTGTAAGTGAGGGATGGAGAAAGAATCTGCTCGTAAGCTTCCACGCCTTCTTCCCATGTATTAATGCATCCATATGGTAGTGAGTCAAACCATGATGCAGCTATATTCTAAAGAGAATGGAAACAGAATCAGAAGCATCAACTTATGGTCTCACACCATTCACCTAATCAGATTGCCATTCTCAAAAACCGCCCCAAGTGTTCTGGGATCTTTAAAGTGCTGGTGACTCGTGAATTGGTTCTGCCAACCATGGTGATCAGGCTGGCTTCGAGCTCAAAAATTGTTAGCATCTACCGCCGCCGCTCACCGCCGAGTATTCATCTTCGATAACCGGTCTCCGGTCCTCCATAGTGTCTCGCTTCGAGGTATTGCCACGCACTCTCGGTTGACCGCCTTGGCCAATCTTTCTTTCGTCACATCTCTCATATTTCTACACTCATAACCTCGTTAGCCCCCAAGTGTTCTTTCATCTCAGTGTCTAGTGGCAAAAATTCAGCTCCCCGCTTCCCGTGCATGAATTACACCTAAATTATAATATACCGAGATCAAATGGAGTCATGTTACCAAAATCAGATGCACATGAAAAAGCTCTACAAAATTTTCGGGCCGCTAAGTTAAACTACCGTCATTAATCATATTTTCGTAAATTTTCTATTTTCTTTTATAAATTACGTCCAACCTAGTATTTTATTGGGTCTTGAATATTGATTCACCAAATTCTTTCTATCCTCGGCAACGGTGCCTAAAACTTGTTCACCTCTTTCTGTGATGGACCAAAATACCTATACAAATTTATACAAGTATACTCAAGGACTATTATCTAACTCTCAAAGAATAATGCCATGAAACTTGTTATGTGTTCCTTATCTATCAGACTGATTAAAAGCGGTTTCCCTTAAGAGTAAATCATTTTCTTTCTGGTTTTGATCCAGATATTGCAAGTGTACAGGTCTAACAAGTAGTAAATCGATTTAAGTCCGTATATCGTTCCCACAGACCAAGAATTCTCAATCAACTACTCCCGACTAATCGAACTACATACTATTCGGACTTTGATAGCAATTGAAATATTCTTAAAGAAACCTTAAAATAATAAAACTAAGAAAAGTGATTTAATAACAAAAATGAATTAAAACTGAGAATCTAAAATAAAGAAATTCAGATCGATCGCTTATCTTTAAAGTGGAGCATTGAAAATAATCGCTATCATGGAAACATCAATCTCTCACACTACCGTAACTCGCGTTGCTTTCATGAACCACGTATTTAAACCCGTTCTCAAGGAATAGGATGCTGCAGCCGATCTCTCCTCCCCACGACATCGTTCTTCATCATCTAATCTTCCCTGATTCTTCAAGACGAGATTAGATAACTACTTTTAACTGGTCGCCTTGTTCTTGATATTTTCTTTCGTCACTTCATACCACGGATCAAACCTTAGCTCCTAAGACATGTGTATAGTACGGGCTTACACTTTACTCCGGTTTCTTCCTCAAAATTAGGAACAGTCATCCTTTCCTTGATTAGGTCATCAAGTAACACCGATTGAACTACTGCTCTGGACGCAGTGAACTCTCTCGCTATTTTAAATCGATAGCTCATTCAACTCCAATCTCGATTTCAAGTGAGAAGACGATGACGCCATTCACATAGCTCATTAGATCACCATCGTTGTTCACTACTCTCAGAATGCCTTCAGGTCACCAGAGGGCCTCCCGGAAATCGTGAGCATGAAACAATCCTATCATGTATGGGACACTGATATTGGGATTAGATACGTAATATCTCGTAACAAAGGTGAGATTTATAAACAAGTTCGTAAGAATTTTCCGATAAATTTCTACAGAAAGATAAATTCTAACAACGTAGTCTATTCAATGGAAGCTTCGGTTTCTAAATTACTTATTACACCCTACAATGGCTTTCGATCAAGCAGAGAACCACCTGCATCGGACATCAGAACTTAATTCCAAAATTGTCTCCGAATTCGGGATGATCCTGTGCAGTAATTAAAGAAATAATTATGCATTCAGCCTTCACTTTAACAGCCTAATCGCCCAAATCCAAAATTTGAAAGAAATAACAATCTAATATAATCTAAAAATAACAACAAAACAAAGAAAGAAAATTAAAATACACGAGCCTTAAAGGCCTGCATCTCTTCGTTTCGAGCCGCCAAGAGCTTACTTTCCTTTTAAGAGTACGCTATTTATGTGGTTCTGTTGGGGCCCTAACTTTCGATGCGCCCTCAGGATTTCAGACACCAGCCCATTTGAAGCTGTTAATGCCTGAACCTCAATTCTTCGTGGACATCGCTGTTCAAGCATTCATCCATTCTTCTTCCCAAAGATCTTCGGTCGCAACCTCTAAAATGACGTCGACCTTAATTCCTGCAAGTTGTCTCTCGATACCCACTCTCGAACAACTCCCGATTCGTCGAGTCGCGACCTCTTCTAAATGTCGACTTCGATGTTCGCCCTAAAATTCAGTGGTCGTGATTCTATGTCTACCGCCGGCTCGCTTCGTCACGCGACCTCGAATGGTGTCACACATCATGTCTTCGCTTTATTAATTTATGGTCAGCCTCGACTTGGAGTTTCATGAATTCCGTTCGCTCAACACGCCCTCTTATGTCGCGACTGGAGTTTTGTGGTTGCGACCTTTATGTGATTCTTCATTATCGCCAAGGCGTCCCGACACGTCCTTTCTTCCTCGCACCTCTCCTCGTCACATCATCTCACCATTCGTGTCATTCCTCGCTTAGCCACTTTCCTCGCTCCTTCACTCGCAATATCCTTTCTTTTGAATTTCCCGCTATATAGCGCTTGGTGAGTTATTCACATTTGCATATAAATCACTCCTTAGATAGAAATAAATCGAAAACGGGATCGAAAATTGATGACTTTTAAGCTCATCGCTAACACATTAAATTCCATGCATTAACATTTCTTTCACACAATTCAAGTTATCCATTCAAGTTAAATATTTTGCTTGAAACACACATGGACCATTTTCGGGTCCACCAGTAAACCGGATCAGCAGATAACGTCCAACGAGAAGCGGGTCAGTCCGTGGACGCTCTTCACCTGCTCCACTATGAACCAAAATCCATGGCCATTTCCGACCCAAAAACACCAAAACCATAATTTATTGTATCAATTATAACACATGGACCAATAACAGTCCATAATCAGTCCCATGACTGCCCAAAATGGGTCCTAAAAATGCTAACAATTCAAAGACTCAAGTTTTAGATCGACCAAATGAAATATTTACTACTCAAGCACTCCAAATCATTTACAAAGCTCTTAAAACCGAAAAATAACCGAGCAGGAGAGAATATCCTCACCTCTCGAGTTTTCAAAACCCACAAAATCGCTGTCCACGCCGTAGCCCTTTCAAGATAGAACAACTTTGCTTTCACCGATCGCGAACCGACTGGGCCCCGAAAGCTGGGAAATCTAGAGAGAAGTTACACCCCTCTGTAAATCTGATTTTTTCCTCCACTCCATCGTCCAAAGACCATTTTCGAGATAGCATGTCTCTCTTTTTCTTTCATTTTATTCTCATTTTGTTCCTCACTTGCCACTCTGTCAGCTTCAAATTCATTGGCTCATTGGATTTCTTATCCACTTATCCACCAACTATTGGATTTCCCACCAATTGGGAGGCGTTAACATGTCACCCATAGTCCCACACTGAGCTCAAGTCGATCGGGATTCAAGATCTCCGACACTTCGCAATAATCATGACTCAAATGCACCAAGTGTCCCGCACTATGCTCGTTGTTCGAAACGCAAATTTCACGTCTCGAATCACTAAATTTGACGTGGTAGCTAGATTTTGCTAGACGATTCCAACGGTGAAGTCCATTTCGTCATCCGAGATATAAAAATTTCGATTTTTGACTAAACACATTGCCATTTTTCCTAAAAATTAGATTTTCCTCGGGTTTCCACACATTCACCAAGATCCATTCATGTGTATATATATTTTGGAAAATATATAAATTTATCAAATAATCACAAGAGTTCGAGTGCCAACTCTCTTATATACAAAACATTACATGTAAAAAAAAAAAAAAAAAATCTAGTTTCTTACAAAAAGGTTTCTTAAAGCCACAGTTTGGCTTTCTTCACACTTGTAGTCTCGGATGAGGGTTAGCCGCTTGTATGTAACCTGCACCTAAAAGAGGGTCCCACGACGGGGGGAGCAATGCCAAATAAGGATAACTCCTACAAGGGCTACTCCCCACCTAAGTGCACATACAATGTCATGTTCACACAATAATACACACATCAACATTCTGATAAAGAATATGTCAATTCTAAATGGAATCCTACATGCTATGAAATGAGATGAGACTCATCATGCCCCATGTCTCAAGTCCTCACTGACTCCCTCACACATGCTTATGCTAAGTGTGAAAACTCAGCTACTGTGTTTCATCCAATTCAATTTTTCCAAAACAAAATATTTCGCTTTATAAACAAAAACTCATTGGATATACACTAAATGTCCATTTATTTAATCAACTCCCCGTGTGTTTATGCATTTCAGGGCACTGCTGTGGTTCTCACCGTAGGACGCCACAAATGCCTTTTCTACATTTTTGCGCTTTCATTGGGTGACGATCCCTACTTGCTACGCCTAACACACGGTATATATATATATATATATATATATATATATATATATATATATATATATGTATATTATGCCATGAAACCGTGAGACTACTGGACGTAGTCCGTTGTGCCGAGCTCACCATCCATTCACTAAGAATGGATGAATGATTATAACCATACACACACACTCTCTCAACTCAATGCGATGCCCCATGCATATACAATGCAAATGTCATCAAGATTTTATCTCATGTTACATGAATAATGAACACTACATGGAACAATTAATAAACGGTACTTTATGCCAAGTACCATGGATAATTATATGGAAATCACATAATTTACATCCATTCATGCTAATATATATATAACACCAATATATGATACAACACATTCAAAGATGTTATAAAAATTCCAAAGAATTACACACAAAAATACCACAAATTAACTAGCCATTCTCGCCATAAATTCTACCCTATTACTCAATTCTTTGAAATAACTGACTCACCAAAATCTCATCTTATGTTTTATTGCTAAGATATTATTATTATTATTCTTAACTCTCAAAGACTATCATCGGGCTATAATGTGATTTTTCAAAACTGTGTGGGTCCTTGCCGACAACCCGTGACCTACACTGTGAATATCTGTGTCCCGATATTACACCATACATCTCATGTGTTGAGACTCATTCCCGCCTCATTTAATTCATAAATATACAGAATTACCTTATACCGTCCGTAAAGAGTCCAGCAACAACACTTTCACATATGGCTAAAAATATACATCTACGAACCAAGTGTGTTTCTAATATACAAAAATGGATATGTATTAAACTAGTCGCATTCTCACATAGACAAAACATCAAGTCATGCCGCAATCCGCCCCGCTAAGATCCCGCCTAAGGAGTGCTGTCACATGCGTGTCCTATACCCAAGGGGGTCCCATGACGAGGTGAGCTAACGCTCCCCAAAGAGAGACAAACCTACAAGGGCTACTTCCCCTACCTAGGTGCAATATGAAAATGCAGGATCGTCACAACACACAAACATTCCAAATGACTATGTATCCGTGTTTCAACTTGCCATATATGAGATTTACACTCACGCCCCATGTACCGAGCTTCCTCTAGGCTCCATCCCAATGCCACTGGTAATAAATCCCTGAAAGAAGACCGACCACCACACACACCCATGATTCTAGCGTGATGCAACCATTTTCTAAAAAAATATTTTATTTTATTAATTTAAACCATTTAACAAATCTGATTAAACCGCAGACCAAAAGTATTGACAATTCTCCTATAAACCGCTTTAATTCAAAAGTATTGACAAGCCTCCGATAAATCTTAATTCAAAGGTATTGACAGTCTCCGATAAAACCGCTTTGAATTCAAAAAAAAGCTCGACAGCCTCCGATAAACCCGTAAACCCGAGAAAATCCTAATTTTATGAAAATGGTAAATATAATTTCGGTCAAAACCAAATTTCTAGATCCTGACGATGAAACTGGACTTCAACTGGAATCGTATCCCGAAATCTAGCTACCATGTCGAATTTCGTTGAATTCTAAGACAAATGACTTCACGTTTTTCGATTAACTGTGTCGAGGCCTTATGATGCTCATGTAGAGACATATGATGTGACAAAAGTCACCTACTACATGTACCCATGTGACAGATGTTGCATGATTAGTGAGAGGATGAAGATAACAATTAGATGCCAGTCAAAAGCCTTTAAGTCAAAACTAAAGGACAAATGGGAATTATGAAAATAATAAGTAAATAAGACAAAAGGCACCTTTTTTTCCATTTCGCTTCCTCGGAAATCGCGCAAAGGTGAGAGATCGGTTTGCAGTAGAGAAAAGTGTGACTTCTCTAGATTTCCTACTTCGACCACTTCCGCTCGCTGGGGCCAGCTACAAAGTTGATTCACGCAAAGGCTACGCGTGACACCGATTTTCCGAGTTTCGACAACTCCAAGAGGTAGGATTTCACTGCTTATTCTTTAGCTAAGAGTCATTTTAATAGACGGGGATTTGTGTTAAGGCCCGATAATATGTTTTCTGCCCCTTCATATTATTTGAACCGAAAGGAAGAAAATCCCTATTATGGGCCAGGAACGTCGAGCCTCTAAGGTTCCCATCGCTCACGTGATTTCGTGATTGTGTGTGTGGTTTGAGTGATTCAAAATAAATTGGTTGAATTGTTAATTAGCCCATGTGAGCTAATTTTGATGTTATTGCCATGGATTGAATAACATGATGTATGTGAATTAATTTTGTTAATATATGCATGTAAAATATATTAGCATGAATTGTTTGGAAATGACATAATGCATTCCATATGCACCGGGGCACCCTAGAACGATAGGTGTGAGTGCATGACATGAAAGAAAATGAAAATGGGAAATGGTTGTGAAAGGAATTTCAACTAGTGATTTTCAAGAGAATTGTGGAGATTGTCCAACAATCTCACGCCTTCTGAGGGCCCATGAATTGTTTCGAGAGTTATCCAACAAATTCGCCTTCGAGGGTCAGTTTCCAATAGATTTTACCAAATCTGTAAGAGTAAGTTTTCTGGAACAAAACATTTTGTTTTTGGAAACTGTATTTTTCTCACATTTGAATAGGCATGTGAGGGAGCCTATGAGGACTCGAGACATGGATTGGGCATGTACACATTCAAGTAGGATCATGTATTTCGCTTGAGTGTGTTTTGGTCAGTTATTTACGTGTACTTAAAGGAGTAACCCATGACTATCAAGACAAGCCACCCTCGCTGAGGATCATTATTTCAGGTACAGGAGTGTTCGTGAAGACGACGCTCACAGGGCCGATTTTAGAAGAAAGCCGGATTGTGGCTTTGGTAGATATTTTTGTATAACATGTATTAGAATTTTAAATTTTGATATATGTTTTGGTTAAGAGTAGTGTAATAACTCTTGAACTATGGTAATATAGTTGATGTATTTTTGTGAGTATTGATGCATGGGCCCAAGTGGCCATTTTTACTCGCACGTGGACTCGATGTGGTCGTTGTACAACGTTGGGACAGGTTGTATTTCAGGTATAGCTCCCCGTACAAAGGAGACTCTGCCTGTTTGTTCGTTAAGTCCTTAGTCTTGGAAAAGGGGACTCAATGGAGTGGTGTCGGGTTACCCGACATCCACGAATATTTCGCGGGTTGATGGGTTGTCAACGGACCCTTAGGAAATGGGGTGTCACAAAACCGCTTTAATTCAAAAGCATTAGACAGTCTTCGATAAACCGCTTTACTTAAAAAGCATTGGACAGTCTCCGATAAACCGCACTACTCTCTTGGACATTGTCCATTTCCCGAGCCCGCACCATCAACGTCATACGTAGTGTTAATTTGCAACCAATGCACCCAATCCCATGAAATGCGATGTTTGTCGTGCAGTTATGCCATTGCACTTTATACCTTGCCACATGCAAGATGACCTCTACATGGATAACATATACCGTACACCATCTCGTGTACCATGAACGACTATTCTAACTGCATAACTATCTCGTGGTACCATGAACGACTATTCTAACCTGCATAATCTCATCTCGTGTACCATGAACGACTATTCTAAATGCACACAAATAGCTCATATGTTTAGTCTAATATCATTACTCATAAGTCATAGATAGCATTCCACACATTCAGACCAATGCATCACACAAGCATGCATCTCCATAGTTCTATCTTTAATTAAGTAATTTAATGACACAACTCACACACCCATGTCGGTGACATGATATATATCGGGTCCCAATAAACTCCACAAGACAAGTCCATATTCAAGTAAACACATATAGTCCCAATTATTTGGAACACACACCAAAGACATCATGTCATCTCTTAACCAAGAGATGGCAACTTAATCCATAATTCACAATGGCTTTAGATTCAAGCCTCATACCATCACAATCGGGCGAGATTAACCCAAGAAAGTCAATCCACAATGGCTTTAGATTCAAGCCTCATACCATCACAACTGGGTGTAGAGATTAACCCAAGAAAGTCACAAAATTTATGAATTAAAACCAATAAAAAAGCAAGGAGAATAGTGTTGGAAACACTATTTTTAAACAGGGCTACTCGCCAAACGTGACCGTAAACTCCGTCTCAACATAGCTCTCCTGAATGCATTACTGGGAGTCCAAAGGAGTCGGGACTTTGGATGTGGACCTATTTCAAGGACATATGTTCTCCTAAGGAGTCTAGTTACCCAGCAATTGGAATCATTCACTGTATGAGTGATGACAAGTTGCGCCAAACACACCACGGGGCTGAAGGAAAAAACCTGGATAGCATCTCACCAAAACACAACATTTACCCTATACGTAAAATCTCCTCCATTGAGGGTCAGCAACGATACTTCCAACCAAATGCGATTTCCGCATGGCCCCAAGCAAGGAATGTCAAACCAAATGAGAGATCCACCTTCAGAGCTTGAACTCAAGTCCTCGATCCTTCAACTTCCTTTGCAACAATGGAGGTTTTGGCCTCCTTTCCTTCCTTCCTTCCTTTCTTTCTTTCTTAGCCTGCCCCTCTCCTTCCTGCTCATGAATCAGCTTGCCCAACAGAAATCCTCCTCTTCTCTCCCCCGTTCACCCATTTGTTCTAGCACCCCTCTCTTGTTTTTGATCCATTCTCCTCTCATTCCACTACTCAAGCAATTCTCATGGTGCTAGACACATGGCATTTGGTGAGCCATGTGTCTCCCATGCCTAGACACACACCACTCACCTCCATGCAGCCTACAAAGGTGACACTTAGCCTCTAATGGTCCACAAGTCAAGTACCACATGGCACCCCGTGATTGACCCATTCCGTCTCGAAATGCATGAAAATTCAACTACCTCAAAATTCGACGAAATTCGACTAAGGCGCTTAGATTTTACAGATCATCTAACGCCAAATATAAGCCACATCCGAGATCTAGAAAAATCCTAGCTTTTCCTCCAGGTTTATTCCAGAAAATTACCATTTTACCATTTTTCTGAAAAATTTAAATATAAATTTTTCATAGGTTTTACACTATAAATTCATCCATGAAGCAGTCCTCAAACTCGGCCCAAAAACCGTCCCAAAAAATAGTCTAAACGTCCGAAAACTCAAACCCATGGTTAGGGCTAAACCACACGACCATTAATGACCCTTAGATCAAGAAGAATCAGCCAGTAGAGAAAACCCTAGCTCTTTTGTTGTTTTGGCACCTACCAGCTCTCGATGAGTTGACCAACTTGTTCCCTACATATCGACTCCAACCGTCGTAACACTGGGAACCGAGAGTGCAACGAGACTGCCTCCTTTTCCTTTTTTTTTTTCCTTTCCACCCAAGGATTTTTTTTTTCTCTTCTCTTGTCTTCCTTCTTTCTTTTTATTTCTTCCTTTCTTCCTTTCTTTTCTTTTTCTCCTTTTCTTCTTTTCTCTCTTTTCCTTTTCTCTCCCCGCCTTTACCTAAATTGTTTCTTGCTTGATCCAAAGAGAGGAAACTTCCTCTCACTTTCTATTCCTCTCACATGACATGTGTCTTCATATGACTATTTTCCATGTGCCATGTCACATGGACACACGGCCTAGGTGACACGCGCACACCACACAGATTCTCATGTAAACTTTCTGCTTGCTATATGATCCACATGGTCATGCCATGTGGCACTTACTCCATGTGTCATCCACATTATGTTCCTTGGAACATTGAAATTTTGATTATCTCAATCTAACGAATGGATCGGGTATCTAGATTTTATGGCACGAATCCAACGGCGGTAAGCCTCCGTTCGTCATCCGAGATCTTAAAAATTTCGCTTTTCAACCTCAGCACTTCGTGAGCAAATTACATTTTACCATTTTTCAAAATCGCATTTTTCCAGTTTACATTCTCTCCTCCTCACCCCCCCTCCCCCTAAAAAAAAAAAATTTCGGCCCCAAAATTACACGCATACCCCTATAATCTCATGCATATGCAACAATCATTGAAGTACTAAATGACTAAACAATGTACCTGCATCTTTAAATAAGAAAGGATAAGTGGCACAACGTGTCCCAAGGTGTTCCCATAGTTATCTTCACCTTCTGCTGCTTGGCCAACACCTTACAAGCTTCACAAGCCTCGCAAAACCTGGATCCCAACTATCCATGGTACGCACCGTCTTCTCCTCGTCCCATCCACATCATCAAGCTCAGCCCTAATCCACTACATGAGTCGATCTGAATACTTCGAGCATGAAGACAGGAATACCGTGGACACTTGATAAACTCGACGATAAAGCCATCCGACAGTGCAATTGTACCCACCCTCTGAAAGTATATCAAGGTCCGATATACCTCGACGATAGTTTCTCGTCACAAAACCCGATCACTCCTCTTAGCATCACCTTCCAAGAAGACATGATCATCAGCCCTGTCCCCGTAGGTTGTCTCCGTCTATCGGTAACTCTTCCGCCGGCTCAGCCGTGAGAAGACGTTCCGCATCAAATCCACCCCGAGGCGTCTCTAATCAAATTCGACCGCATGACCCTCCCACCTGTCCAACAAACGGAGATCGGAATAGCCTCCCATATAAAGCCTCATAGGGTGCCATCTGTATGCTCACTTGATAACTGTTGTTATAGGTGAACTCTACCAAGGGCAAATGCTCTCCCCAGCCACCCTTAAAATCTAGGACAATGCCCGCAACATGTCTTCCTAAACCTGTATGATCCTCTCCAACTAGCCATTTGTCTGTGGATGAAAAGCAATGCTCATCATCAACTGTGTTCCCGTGGCTCTCTGGAAACTCTTCCAAAAGTGAGCCGTAAACTTAGGATCCCTGGCCCGACACGATAGAGAATAGCACTCACGTAACTCAGATCCACTTCAGGTTTGCTCAGGTAAATCCCATGCACTCCTCTAGTGTGAAGGTCATCTACAACCAAAAATGTCGACTTCAGATCTAGTCCACTATCACCCACACCACATCATGCTTCCGCGACAGCCAAGGACAAGTGAGACATAAAAATCAGGATATGCTCCCACTTCCACTTGGGCCACTTCTAGAGGCCAGTAGTACCTATTGGCCTCTAATGCTCAAGATTTACTACGAATAATGAGACATCATCACCAAATGTGCCCGCATATGTTTCTTCATCCCACTCCAGTAATATTAACGATGAAGATCTTGGTACATCTTCGTGCCACTTAGATTCACTGCAAAACAAGAGCAATGGAACTCCTTGAGAATCTCATATCTCGGGATTCAATAACTGGGAACCACAACCATCCCCTATACCGGTTGCATTATCACTGTGGAACGGCCCAAAGCTTCATCACCCACTCTGATCGCACTTAGTCCCTAATGAATGATATCTTCGCGCTGTCTCCTGGGACTAATCACCCCGTCACGGGAAGGCGTAGCCACTAAACTCCCCAAAACACCTTGAGTCCGACCATTGTAATGTACCTAAACTCGTCCCAATAACCGAGCATCCGCCATTCTGGGAAGTTACACTAGTCAAGCATCTCCCGCGTGACTTCCGACTAAGCATACATATCAGCCATCACATCATTTCTTACCACGATGGTAATGCAAAGTGATTCATGCCACGGTAGGGTGATCCTGAATCAACAAAATTTGTTTCCTATTCTCCTACCGTAAAGGTTAATGCAGCATAGCTAGTCAGTGGTCCAACACGGACGGGTTTTCATCCCAATGATTTGTATCAGTGATTCAAAATGGCTTATACTATTTAGATTTTTGATTTGGTAGAAACAGGGAGGATTGGTTTCTTCACCGAGTAACTCAAACAAGAATTAAAGTGTGAAATGGTAGGACCTCAAGGCTCAGTCACACTGATAAAACGGTTATAAAGGTGTCCTCAAGTTATTTCCCGCATTAGGCAAATGACTTATAGTCATAGCCAAAACCTGATCTTGGTTTAAAACTAACTTAAAACCCTTCCTATTTAGTCAAAACATGTACTAAGCATTTAATAAAAACTAATAGCTTGAGCATAGCATTTAACCTCATTTTCAAGGGCTCGTAAATGACATCTAAAGAATATGTATCACCCTGAAATGTGTATTGAACCCTAAAGCACACAAGTATTGACCCAAAAGAAACACATTAAAATGGCTAAAACCCTGTTTGGAAAGTTTGGAACACAAATGCAAGCATTTGTTTCATTTAAAACCGGCGGTACCACCCGCAAACCACCATTAACCAAACTCCTAGCAACCCTCATTCGTTGTGTTTTAGGCTTAGCCAAACATCCCTTGTTGAGTTGTCATCCTCAAAGGTGTTGTTTAAGTGTTGGGAAATGAGAGAAGAAGAGAGAAGAGAGAAAACTTAAACCTTAAAACAAAGCTGAATGAAAGCCAAATTTTGTGTTAGGTTACAAAAAGTCATAAGGTGGCTTATATAGCCATACAAGATGTGTGAAATACCAAAAATACCAAGAATATATGATTACAATAGGGACAAAATGGGAATTACACAAAACGAAGTCGTTTAGATCAAAAACAGAGGGGGACAAATTTCGCTATGCACAGTGAATTTCGCTATCATAGCGAAAATACAAGGCATAGCGAAAATTCAAATTTTCGTTATGCACAGTAACTTTCGCCATCACAGCTTAAAACTGATGCACAGCTTAAATTGCCAGATTACAATTTCGCTATGGTTAATTACAAATTTCATCCTGTGAAAATGATAGTTAACTCAGATTCTGCCAAGATCTCATCTTCCATTTCTTCAATTCCACTTAACATTTCTTCAACTCGGCTTGATGAAATAGCCGAGATCTCGCATAAATCAGCACCGACACGGGGCCGTTTTTAAATGAAGGCCGAGGTTCCTAAACCCGCAAACTATCAAAACAACCGAAACAGAGTACTAAACGACCAGCATGTCAATCTACTAAATATGGATTAGTACGCAAAAGCACTCAAAACTATCTTAAATAGGGATTCGTGGCACTTTCGTTGGGGTACTAATCACACTTCAACCTAATATCGCTGTTAGTCCCTGGGTTAAGCAAAAACAATCAAGGGCATGAATGTTGTGCTTTTACAAAAGTGTATGTCAGTCTAAAACGTGTGTGTTGCAAATTGCACTTCGATGAACAATTTAGACCTTGTACAGATACCATCAGGAGCAAACAAATGCCATATAAGAACAAGTTTTGCTACAACATCACCCAAAGAAGTCAACCTAAACATCCACCAAAATCTAAGTGTTCTAAGGTAACCGCTTTAAACCAATAAGCCGCAAAAGCTATTCTCTCCCCAACCAAGCCAATGTGCCTTAAACTCGTGGACCAACCTAAATAGAATCAAGCACACTTATTTTTCTTGATTGTATTGTGTGGTGCACGTTAAAACTCGACTTCACCAAAGTCCGTGTAATCTGGGTCCACCGATGACCTCCCAACCAACTAAGGCTTGGGTGGCATCAAGCCAAAAGGATTCCATCGACCACAAACTCTATGTGCTTCACCCCGACTTCTCGAATGACTTCGAATTGCCAACCCACAACCGGCTAAACTCACCCATCCACCCGTATAGCGAACACTAAGTCGATGACTCAACCAACAAAGGCTTAGCACCTAAGCCTTAAAGGCTTTCGCTTGATATAGACTCTTTAATCGTGTTCTGCTCAAGGCAAAGTGTCACCAAGATTTGGATTCTGTGCCGAGGGGGCCATAGGAATCAACAAAATTTGTATCCTAGTGTCCTACCTGCAGCGAGGCTAACAAGAAGATAGCGGTCTGTGGTCGAACATCGACGGGGTTTTCTTCATGAAATGAGAAGTGCTCGCTTGAAAATGGTATTTCTCTTTGGATTTTTGGGCTTTGTTCAAAACAAGGTCGATGACAAACCGCATATAAATTAAAGCGAAAATTAGAAAATAAGACTTCGGAAAGTCACAGTCACTAAATGGATTTTTAAGGTGTAACATGCCCTGGGCTTTTCCTCATCGGGATAATGACTTATAATGCTTCCAAACTGACCTTGATTCGACACTAAAACCTAAACCCCAAATTACCCCTGAGATATGGCATCTGAGCATTCAAGTCCCTAACAAGAAGTATATACCCTCAAAGAGGCAACCTACGAGTAACTATCAGAGAGACAACTGCTGGATGACATGGGATCTAAGACAGTTATCCACTGTAACCACAATGCTTGCCAAATACACATCATGGTAGCCGGATTTGGGGAGGTTTCAACCTAGGGTGAGATGCAGGAAGCTTAAATGCTTATAAATGCAAAGGTGGATAAATGAGAGGCATGAAACTTACCTCCAAACCTCCACCAAATGACCCTCCCTCTTCAAGGAATGTTTAGGCTGCTATACCTTGGTTTGTCATCACCAAGGTATGTTTGGTTGCCGAAAATGAAAGAAAATTAAAGAAAATGAAGAAGAAAAAAAGAAAAGTGGAGAACCACAATTCAGATTCCACTAAGCCAAAGTTCAAAAGTTTCACTATTAGATTCTCCTAAACATTGGAGCTTATATAGAGTTTTTCTTAGGGTAAATACCACATAGCCCTCAAAAGCATTAGACAAAGAGGTAAAAATGTGGAAAAAAAAAGAGAAAAGAAAATCAAAAGTCAACAAGGGAGGAGAGAGGGGATTTCGTGACATTAGTCAAGTAATGCCAAAATTAGCACCAATGCCAAAATCAGTACTGCCAAAATTGGCACCAATGCCAATTCTTCGTGACAGTGCTGATTTGACACTCCTCGGTGCGAATTCTTCCGCCCGTTTCCATTCCTCTTCCGCCTGCTCTTCTTCATTCCTCTTCGCTTCGTTTTGCTGTAATATGCTTGAACTCGGCTTGATTCATCGTGTTCGCCGTCTCGTCCTATTCGAAGATGGAGAAGTGTTTGGTCTGGCAAAACTACCAAACACCTACAAATGTTGTAGCAAGGAACATGGGTCAGGACATCAATATTAATCAAGTTGGCTTGTAATTATTAGTACCTAAATACCTAAACCTACGATGAATAGTCTCAAAGACACACTTTTTAAGCATCATTAATCACACTTAACCTACACATTGCTGGGTCCCTTAGCAATGAAACACACAACCAAGAAAAGCGGAGAACATGCAAGATGTGTACAAAAGTGTGGGTATAGTAATGGTCAGCCTTTCAAGGTCAAAGGTCAGGAGCCCCGCATTAAAATCGCTTGAGAGACTCCGCATGCCACATCAATCACGCAAAGGTTCACCCCAAGGAATCAACCCGGCTTCCATCGAAAGCAAGGGGATAGTGGGATCGCCAGACCAATAAACCAACTAAATGCTATACCCCCCCCAGAACCCAAACACTGCTAATGCCTTGTGGCGGTGACCAACCAAAATAGAATCGATTCCGCCTTATTTCATATCATGCTTCTAAAGTATCAGATGGGTTGAGAATTCAACCTCAAATTAAAGTCCATATAACGTAGATCCACCGATGACCCCAACCAACCAAGGCTTCAGTGGCATCGTCAAATGGATCTCGACCACAAACCCAATGCATCAATCCCACCTAAAATGATTTTGAATTTCAGCACCTGCCAACCCAATGCCAAACTCCACCCATCCACCATGTAGCTTGAAGCACTCAACTCCAAGGGCTCCCCACCGCGCTGGTTCAAGGCACCAGCTTTAAAGGCCTATATACCCTGACCGTGCCTCTAAGCCTGTGGCCGAGCTATGCTTACCAAACTCTTTCTTTTTCTTTTTCTTTATTTTCGAGACATATTGGTCTTCTTTATGGGGAACCGCAACCTATTACAGATGGTCACCTAAACTAAGGCTAGTTTTCATGGCAAAAAGTGGGGCGGCGCCTTAGCCTATTAATGAAAACCGATGTGCACTGTGTGTGGCTAGCTCTGGAAGAGAAAGGCTTAAGACCAGTGGACTCCTGAACCGACCAACAATTAGATAAATATGGAACTAGGCTAACAAAACACGAGCACATGTAATGCCCAATTTTTCAACTGGGAAGAGACAAAACCACAAAAATACGGGGGCAAAATGGTTACAAAAGTGCAGTAAAATGTAGTCAGATGGTATATTTCTATGTCGTAAGATATTTCACAAAATTACCTTTTTCAAAAGAAACTGTGGTACCTCCACAGAAGATGAAACGCACCAAGCTTTAAACCGGGGAAAGACGAGCATCGTTGAACAAAGGCACCCCAAAGATCGCATAAATGCAGAGGAAAATGAGATTCTCCGATTGCAACCTTTTCGTAACACTTCAAACCAAAATTCAGATAAGATAAGCTTGCACGCGAAATATTTGAAAGAAAATAGGTAAAAGTAAAGGGTACCACGAAACCCAAATTAAGACTTAGTCAATATAAAGTGTGGGCCTCTCAACAAAATTTGAGTGGTTCCAGGTTCCTACAGAACCACTCCCGCCAGTAGCCATCGATCTCAAGGTCCAGAGGAAAGCTCACCACGCATGCAGTGTGTGCTGCAGTGCTCATGCTCAGCCTCCCTTGTTTAGTAATCCGTCTCGTGGCAATGGGTTAACTATGTAGTGGAGAAATATGGATCTTCATTAATCGCTTCATCAGTTTCCTCCATCAATTCTTCTTTCCTCACAGTTATTAATACTAGTTTTTCCTACCGTAGAAAATTATATCACCTGTGCAAACTTCATCGATTTGCTCTCACTTGTTTCGCTTGTTGCTTAAGTGGAAAATGTTGAGTCTGTCATACGCCAAAACAGAAATGCATGACCCTGATTCCCAAGAATTGATAATGGTATTTGATGTGGCGTAGTCGGCCTTCCCAATATAATGGCACTTGATTAAGGTTCTCGCCACCGTTTCCGCAGGTCGAGAACCACGAACCATCTGGGATAGTAGAACTTATCTACTTTTACCAACACATCCTCCACTATCCCTTTGGTATTTTCACTAAACCACTGCCAGATATTGTGGTGATGTTATCGGGTTTTAAATTTCTCCTAAACCTAAATACAGATACACTAAGTATGCGCAGGTTGGGACACCCAGACTCAAGTCTAACAAGGCTTGTCACGTATGTCCTCCAATGTTAATTGAGATAGTCGGGGCCTGATCCTTGTGGATGCACCATTGTCTTACATTAGATGATGAGCCAACTTGCCCGCTTAAGAATGCCTCACAATGCCCAACCTTTGATCAGACAGAGATCTTTTCAAAACTGCATAAAGTAGGACTTGCCTGAAAGGATGTCCGTGAAGGGGTATGTTGACCTTCACTCCGCCTTGGGACTTCTAGATGCTCTGCCTACTGGATGCCTTCTTCGCTTCTTAAAGCTGGGAAATGGAGGTGGCGCGCATTTACACAGTCCTTCAAGAAAAATGTGTTCTGCCCATTTCTTCCTTTCGGTTTCTCAACAAAGTCAGTATCGTCATCAACTCTTTTTCCACTTTAAGGTAATGACAACTTTGACTTATCCATTTAGGGAGGTTCAATTGAATGCTTCGGGCCTACGGGCCCTCGATTTGGCAGCCAATGAAGGAACCTCCCCGCTCTTGTTGCTGATTTGCTATTTCGTTAAGTGGATGCTCAAGCCGCCAATTCTCTTGCTAATGTTACTTTCCATCCCATCTATTCTCTCGTTTCAAGGAGCTTACATTTTCAATTTTTGTTTAATCGAGCATCGAGTGCCTTTTGCCTTCCACAAAATTTCCCACCCACCCGTCGCATTCAAATGGCTTGCTCAACAGAGAGGAGGTGGGTGCTTGTCGATGCGCCGGAAGTGGTGGTAGAATGTCGTCATTGTGGCTCCCTCAGTACATACAGAGGTTGAGTTTTCCAAAAGAGTTGTTAGGTGACTCCTAAATTGGGTCGCAGTACGCTATAATGAGCATTTGTTCTGCATTGTTGGGCCCACCACATTTAGTGATCCTCGACTGCCTGACATGGTTCTCCCCTAAAATGTATGTGATCCAGTTGAAAAAGTTAATTCAGGCATGGCTTTCTTCACACGTCGCACCCTCATGGACCCTTTTTCTAATTCCTCCAACCTTCTGGTACCAATAAGTAGAGCAATTAGCTTTCAGCTCCATATTCTAAGGCATACATGCATCCTCTGCTCACCGGTTTGAATCCTCGCTTCTCTGGGTTTGGCTCATCCTGTACTCTCTAGATGTCTCCCACATAATCATAAGTCCACGCTCATCATGATTTTACTCAAGAAATCTCTCCTCCACACATAGTTTCCAATAATTGTTTCATGGAAGGAATATTCATCATAAAATACCCACCAAAGATCCATGTATCAAACCCATGGTGTGGGCATGCACGATAGCTTCCATAAATCTCTCTCCCAACACCGGGAGAACCTTCAACATCATGAGTCGAATGTGTAAATTTGCCTCTTCAAAAGTGCTCATTCAGAGATCATGAATTTTAAATTTTGGCCGTACTCTTCCCACTTATGGTTCGGGCCTCAATGTATTTAGCCAATTCTGCCTGCCTTTAGGTCAATGAAAGGCTTTCAACTCTCAGGAGCCTACGTCCACGCACCTTCTTGAAAGTGGTGCATACTTCCTCAAACTCCCTTATATCAGAAGGGTTTCACCCTCCATGCCATGGAATGTGTTGGGAGAGGCTCCAAGTAAGGCTTCATCACTACACTTCCTCGCTAGGAATTACGCATGAGGGTACCACCCCGGGTGGGTGGCGATCCTCATGGATCGATATGCATTTGGGCTCCCAGCACCCGCCGGTTTTGCCGTTCCTCCCGTGGAGGATCCATTTACACCGTGAGGATCATTTCGAAGCCCTGCTTCCGTGCAGCCAGCCACCCTCTCAAGCCTACCGCAGTGTCTTATCCCACGCATAAACCGGCCTCGCACACTTCACAATCAACAGAAACAACCAAAACAAAACTAACAAAAGGGTTAAAGTTAGCTAAAATTAAAGCAAAGAAAACTGAATACTGAAAATTTTAAATCCCCCGTAGTGAACTCAAGAAGTGGAAAACATAAAATCAAAAGGAACGATTTACTTTAAAACTGGTAGATATGAATCACAAGTTCAATGTTCTTCATTCCACTAGTGGCACCATCCTCAAGAACGACGCCATTTGATTCGCGCCATAGTGAGCTATAGGAATCAACAAAATTTGTATCCTGGTGTCCACGTAGCGAGGCTACCGCAAAGATACCACTAGGGTCGAACACCTGGGATGGGTTTTCTTCGTGAAACGAGAAGTGCAGCTGAGTTGAAAATGGTTTCTCTCGATTTTGGGTTTTGTTCAAAATAAGGTCGATGGTTGTAAACTCGCATATAAATTAAAGGAAAATTTAGAAAAGAAGACTCCTTGGTCTTAGGCTGATCGGGATTTTTATGTATTCATGCCTCTGGGTTTCTTTCCTCGCTGTGGATAATGACCTATAGCTCTAAACCTGACTGACACACTAAACCTAAACCCAAATTACTCCTCATGAGATATGGCATTCGTTGAGCATTCAAGTCCCTACCAGCAGTATATGGCCTCATCCAAGCAGAACTGTCAGAGACAATCCAAGCGATGAAAGTGGATTCAAGATTAAGCATCCAATCAGAATCATAAAGCTCACAACACACATCAAGTAGGTCGATCTAGGAGGTTTCAACCTGGGTGAGATGCGTGAGTTTAAATGCTCATAAATGCAGTGTGATAAATGAGAGGGCATGAAAACTTACCCCAAACCTCCACTCACGATCCTCCTCTTCAAGGAAATGCTTAGCTTCAAGCATACCTTGTCTGTCATCACCAAGGTATGCTTGCTGTCGAAAATGAAAGAAAATTAAAGAAAATGAAGAAGAAAAGAAAGCGGGAGAACTTACAAGGCTCGTATTTCCACTAAGCCAAAAGTTCAAAAGTTCTGCCATACCTCTCCTAAACATCGAGCTTATATGTAGTTTTTCTAGAGTAAATACCATTACGCCTCAAAAGCATTAGACAAAGAGGGTAAAAATGGAAAAAAAAGGAGAAAAGAAAATCAAAAGTCAACAAGGGAGGAGAGAGGGGATTTCGCACACATGAAGTTGGCAATGTGCCAAAATAATGCCAAAATTGGCACCAATGCCACTGCATAAGGCGGATTCGCACCCCCGTGCGAATTTTCCCGCCGTTCTTCTTCCATCTCTCCCGCTTCCCGTTTCTTCAGCCCTCTCGCTCCCGTCTGTTGCACATGGCTTTGAACTCCTGCTTTGATTCATCGTGTTCGCCGTCCTCAAACCGAACCAAGACGGAGAAGTGTTTGGCCTCGCAAACTACCAAAACACCTACTGCCGTTATAAATGATAATAGACATCAATATTCCACCAAGTTACTTGAATGATTAGTACCCCTAAAAAGTGCCTAAACCCACGACGAATAGCCTCAAAAGAAGTTACCCTTAAGCACTAATCGCATTCAAAGCTCTTTTCTTTCTTTTTCTTTGCTTTTTCTTTCTTTTTCATTTGAAGACTTCATCGGGTCTTTCTTTGTTAAGAACACAAATGACAGGGTCAGTCAAATAAGATTCCATGGGTCATTTTGCAAAGTGAGTGGTATATGTTTTCTCAACCTATTGATACAAACTGGTGTGCAATGTGTGTGATTAGCTAAAGGGGGATGTACCAGGTTGAATACATTGGAACCTGGGCCGACCAAAACCCAATCATGCATGGTGGAATAATCTTAACATTAAGGTATTATGGCTTCACTCTTTCATCGTAAGGCAAGCAGAGAAACACAAAATAATGCCAAAAGTCACAAATATGATTTGCAAAAGTAGAAAGTAAGTAAATACTATAAAGCTTTTGATATAACCAAAGTGTCTAGCACCAGCTTAATCATAGCTAAACATGACAAAATATCACCCACTACCATCTAGCAATTACATGTATCCTACACAATCCGTATTCAAAACAGAGTGTGCAAGCCATGATGTTTTCAAAACAATACAAAAACATGATGGGAAGACACTTCTAACTCTAACTTTCTCCCAACCAAAGTATAAACATGCCCACCGAGTGTGATGGAAAGTTAGAGAAGGGAGCGTGACCACCTCACTCTCGTGGTGGTGGAGAGCCACCTGGATCTCGGTTACTGCACGCCGCCAAAGATATCCAAGGAGGTTGCTTGCGTGAGATCGATCTCGAAATAATGTAGGCAATGTCTCGCTGACTAGCGGAAGACCGAGGTGGCTCATGATCCGAAGAAGCATGGCGTGACTCTGCGCTAAAGTGACCTCGACTTGGGCCATCCTCTCGTTCAACGACGCCCTCGTAGTCAAAGGAAAAGTACGACAAGATCCATGTCACCGCAATTCTTGTAATCGACATGAATATCTGGAGACCGCTGCATGCAGAAGGGCCTAAGAAGGTCGGGAGAGGGCCGAGGTGCAGAGGTGATGGAGGAGATGGATCCGAACTGGTCTCTCCGCCTCCACCTCCATCTCAGGAACATGATCCTCTCCTCTCGGTGGTCCGCTCTCAACATTCGCTGCCTCCCGTCTCTGCGAAGAATGATGGAAACGATGTAAAGAGAGACGCTTCCGTGAGAGTATCTGAGCGCAATCCGATCCTCCGCTTCGATGCTTGGCTCTTCAGTGGAACCCTGCTGCCCAGATCCGCCCGCACTTGCATCAATAATCTGTGAACTCGCCGAAAGCCAAAGTTCTTACGGTGGACCTTTCTCAAACGCAGTTAGAAGTCAGCAGACAAGCTCAGGACTCAACTAATCCTCCAGATCTTGTATAGAGCCTCGAGTATAGCTCCCTCATACGCATAATGCCGTAAAGGGAATAAATCGTCCGAGCACATGGTCCACTTGTACATCTGGTGGAAGCCGTCGCTGATATTATACATAGGTCTCAGCCGTAGTATTCGTGAAGCGAGACAAATGCACCATCTCTCTCTCTCGTAGATGGCCTGTGGCCACCGCCATAACCTCGTAGACCATCAGTCGCCGCGTTTCCAAGGTACCGTAATGTCCGCAGTACTCCCGGGCGGCTCGCCAATGCCGAACCGGAGTCTGAACGACCTCAGACTCCCGGATGTCATAGTGTGTGAACCGGCGCACAACCCGGGTAGTATATAACTGCCTCAGCTGAGCATAAGCAGCAAAGGGATACGCAGTAATCACCGCATCGAGTCTCTCAAATGCCGGACCGCCAAAGTCGATATCATAATATGGCTCCCCATGGAAGTCTCTCGCACGAACCACGCCTGAACGATCAACGGTGAACAAGGCGCCGATCCTCGAGGCCCGTGGATAACTGAGGCGAAGGAACCTCATCAAATGAGGAGGGGATGGCCGCCGAGATCTCGAAGACTTTCGCCCGATATCCGCCCGCCGAGTGGCTCCGCCCTCGCCTTCCCCGCGGTATCGGAGTAGCTGAGCCCGAAACCAACCTCTCGTCCGGATATCATCGGGAATGGGGTCAAAGTCTTATGTCCCATGGTATGTACTGGGCCAATGCTAAAATGTGTTACCGTTGTGTCCGAGATCAAGACATCTAGAGCTGAGAGGTGCCCAGATCCTCTCTTCTGGCACTAACCCGACCCTGCTCAGAAGAGAATCACTCACTCGCACGAACCATGTTCGTGGTCTGGGCCAGGCCGCAGGCGCAGCAATGGCCGTGGCCAAAGGGCACGGAGTGTTTACGCGCAGGATGCGTTAGCCCGGGCCTTCTGGTGGCTGCCAGCAAGGCTCAAAGTACACGTGAGCGTGCAAGACCAAGCAGGTCGTGGCTCAAGTCACTGAAAGCTCAGGCGTGCGAGCAGGCACCCGAGCAAGCAGGCTGTGGCACCGCATCAAAATGGCTCACTGGTGGCTCCTCGCAGGGACCCAGTCACCGCCGGTACGCAGATTTGAACCCACACTGTGTGCCTCTGTCGGCTGCTCACCTGCCAGGGGCCTCAGGAATGCAGAGCGTGGAATACAATGAGCCTGGGCCCCTTATAAAAAACTATTAAATACCAGTGGTCCCAGTCAAGAGCTTATCAGAGTGTTTATACTTCATTAGCTTAAATTCAAGTTAACCAAATTTCCATTCCATTAAAAATGTCAATTTGATTAGGTAGATTAAAACAAGATAAAAATAAAAATAAAAAAATAAACATAAAAATAAAATAGATATTAAAATAAATAAAATAACAATAAAAATACTAGAAACGAAATTTTTATATTTAGCTAAATTAAGATAAGGAAGACAACAATAAAGTAAACTAAAATTGATCAAATTAAACCAAAACCAAAATTGGTCACAGCTTGTCTCGTGGAGGCCAAACCACGCCATAATTAATCGGCCATTCCACTCTGAGGGTCAAGGAGGAGGGGCCTTTCTTGACCCCTCGCAGTCATGCACGCGTTCTTCATGCCAGTCTCTTTCTTGTTGCACTCTCTGCTCTGGTGACGGGTTGATCATCGGGTTCCAGAGGACCATATGCCCAAGCTCCACCACCGTTTCATTTCCTTCCACTACCTCGCCACTAGTGAAGTGAGCTTTCTTTGTCTCTTACACTTTGACCAATTGAGTAGACTTCGCATCCTTGCATGTCATCTTCTAATTACCAGGTCATATACTCAAGTGAAAACATTGAGCCCAATGTCATGTCGCTAAATGTGAGCCGCATGACCCATTCCTGCTAATTGATTATCGTGACTGAAAGGGCCAAAATGGTCTTCTCCCAGATAATCGCACATGATTGGGTCCACTTACATTGTCTTGCATGAAGCACTGCTGTAAAGTCCACGAGCTGGAATCTTTCCTTTCTCCTCGTACTCCAAGAAATTATTAACTCGTGATGCAGTACCGTAGGTTATCAATCTTCCGATTAAGGTTGCTTGCTCATCTATTCTCTTATTCAGAAGCTTCCACAAGATCTATTCTTTTGAGCCAATCAGGTATTATTGATTCCTTTGCCTCCAATAAAATTGCCTACCACTCGCTTCAAATTTAATATACTGTTCATCAGGAAGAGGATGGTGATGGTCAGGTTGAGATGAGGAACCAAATTGGGTTGCTTAAGCACCAGAGGCATGTTTGGGGATTAGGGTTTCCAAGAGAGATTCGATGTGATTTCTCCAATTGGAATTATATGTATTACCATATGGGGCATTAGGGTTGTGTTCTATCAAACTCATCGCACAGAGGATTCTCTGGACATCAAATCTCTCACCGACTGAGTATTTTTGATAAGGTTCTTCCTGGTACTGTTGGATCGGTAATCACGCATTGGTCACAGTGCAAGATTTTCGCCACGTCGCAACATGTAGCCTTTTCCTCTAGCTCTTCCACCTTCCTAGTTAAGGCTGACATTCAAGCCATCTCCATGTCTTCTAGAAGTATTAAATGTTCTTCCCCCCTTGATGGTCGACGCATCTTCATTTTTTCAGCCTCGATCTGTCGCCATCCCAGTTCAGTTTCAACCACATAATTCAAGCAGTCCATAGTCATCCTCATTTGCTCAGAAGTCACCTATCACATGGTTTGGTACGTCATGGCAGATACACAACATCATAAAAATGATTCATTAGCATTCGTATCAAAACCAGGCAAGCATTGATATTTCCATGAACCTCCCAATATCGATAAATCTTCATCGCCACAAATCATGCGGACCCGCTTCAAACCTGGTCTGTGGTAATCATTTTCTTCAAAATTCAACCCATGATCACCACTTTCTGTCGCTCTACCAACAGAATCGAGTCACATTTTTTGGCTTCACCTTTATGCTAGCTCTTGAATGCCTTCAACTTCAACACCCATATCGTTATACCTTCCTTAAAAGTTATGCATACTTCCTCAAACTCGAATGTGTGAGTATGGATTTTCATTCTCCATACCATGAAATGGGAAGCAGGCACCAAATAAGGTCTCTTTGCTACATCCTCGCTGTGGTATGACGCAGAAGCACTCACTCTGTGGAGGGCGATGTGGGTCCCTACGATCCGTATGCCGATTCACCTAGTGCCTTGTCGACTTTGTTGCCTCGTGCAGATCCATTTGATCACCTGCACACCGCCTACGCTCCTTGCTCAACTCGGTGCACTCACTCTTGCAATCTACCCGATATCCCTCTATCCCAGCCGCATAAACACCCGTAACACAAAATGAGACAAACAAAGAACAACAAAGGTTGCTAAAAAGGATCGTTGTTAGCTAAATAACAACTTACGTAAAGTGTAAATAAAAAACAAATTTCAACGTAGATCACGAGTAAAAAACTTGAAATTCTTGCAAACCGAAATTCAAAAGGGTTAAAAGGTCACCAATACTTCTGTAATGTGGATTACAAGTTCATAATATCAATCACATTCATAGCTCGCACCATCCAAGAACGTGGCCCCATTTGATTCGCGTTACGCAGGTGATCCGAATCAACAAATTTATTTCTATTTTCCTCCTAATGTCGTAGTCAAGCCACGCAAAGATAGCTTGTCTAGGTCACCTGGGATGGGTTTTCATCCCACAAATGATTCGTATCATGATTCAAAATGAGCAGGTTACATTTGGATTTTTGATTGGGTAAAACAAAGGAGATCGTCAGTTCACTGAGTAATCAAAACGCTTTAAATTGGGTGTGAAATGGTGACCTTGAAGGTCAGGTCACTAGCTCAGATAAACGGGGTTATAAAGGTGTCCTCGTTATTTCCTCGCACAGGCAATGACTTATAGTCATAGCCAAAACCTGGATCTTTGCTCGCTTTAAAACTAACCCTAAACGCTACTATTCAGTCAAAGCGATGTACCGGTATTTAATGTTCCAGTAGTTTGAAAGCATAGCATTTAACCTCATTTCAGTGGCTCGTAAATGACATCTAAAGAATGTCAGTGCATCTACCCTTAAGAATGCAATGAACCCTAAAGCATGACAAGTATTGACCAAAAGAAACACATTAAATGTGAGCCAAACCCTAGCTTTGGAAAGTTTAAACAATAAATGCGCACTCGTTTATTTAAAACCGAGACCACTTTAAACCACCACAACTAACCTAGCAACCCTCCTCTTCAAGGTTTGAGGCTTAGCCAAACATCCTGAGTTGCCATCTCAAAGGTGGTAGTAAGCCTGGGCAAACAAGAAAATGAGAAAGAAGAGAAGAGAGAAAATCGTAAACCTAAAAACAAAAAGTTTCTGAATGAAAGCTTGAATGAGTTAGGTTACAAAAGTCATAAGGTGGCTTATATATCCATACAAGATGTGTGAAATACCAAAATACCAAGAATATAAGGATTACAATAGGGACAAATTAATAAACGGTCTTTTAGATCAAAACTGTAGGGGGACAATTCTCGCAGTGCACAATGAATTTCCTCGCTATCATATGAACGCTATCATAGCGAATAGAAGGCATAATAAAATTCAAATTCTTCGCTATGGACTGCACTCGCTGAGATAGTGAATTTTCTATGATAGAGAAATTAGCTATCATAGAGAAAGAGGATAGCTTAAAGGCCATAGTGATTGCGAAAATTTCGCTTATGAATCTCATAAATTTTCGTAATCCTCGCGAATTTTCAATCTTCATGAAATTTTCTCGCAATGATAGCGAAAATCCCCGCATTCTCTCGTGTGATCCTCCCCGCATTCCTCCATTTCTTCAATTCCACTTAATATTCAACTCATTTGATGAAATCGCGAGATTCGTAAATCGCAGACCACGAAGCCAAGCTTCAACATATCGAGGTTCCCAAACCTACAAACTATCAAAACAACCTCGAAACAAATCAGTAGTACTAAACGGACTGGCACATGTCAATCAAGCGATTAATATGATTAGTACGCAAAAAGCACTCAAATCATATCTTAAATAGGACTCAAAATACACTTTGGGTACCAATCACAAAGGAAGTCATAATCCTCTACCCATCCAATCATGGCCTCATGTTGAGGTCCCACTGTAAACATATACTTCCGACTTTGTGGTCCGAGAATACTGAATTGTTCACTCATATAGATTAGCGCTAGACTTTTAAGGCAAAGACTATACCGCTAACTCCATTATGTCACGTAGGGTGGATTCCACTTATGGTTCTTACGCTAGAACCATAAGCTACCACCCTCTCGTGACCGTATCAAACACATCCTACCCATCCTAGAAGCATCGTGTTACCAGTAAATATCCGTCCCTTTCCGACCATCGTAGATAGGCCGACGTAAGCCACCTTTTCAATTCCCCGGAATGCCCGTCACACTAGCGTCATTCAACTCAAATCAATTTTCTGTCAATCTCATCATAAAGCAACTAGTCGAGAGAAATCCTCAATAAATCTCCACACTCCCACCAATCCCAAGAAACCGTATCTCAAGACCGATTCACCTCTCAACTCATAAATTCTTCACCTTCTCCACCGATAATCCGAAATTGACACCACGGTTTAAGAATTTCACCTCAAGAAGCCAAACCGCACTTCGAACTCGCAGATAATCGATGTGTTCTTCGAGGGCATGGAGAACAATCCACAAATGATCCTCATGCTCCTCCTTATCTTAGAGTAGATCAAGATGTCGTCAACGAAGACTACCACAAACTGATATAAATAAGGCCGGAACACCCTATGCATGATCCATGAGTCGCCGCCGCACATTCACACCGGGAAGGCACTACCGTGAACTCGAAATGCCCGTACCACGCCCCGAATGCCGCCTTAGGGATATCGCTCCCTAATCCTCAACCAATGTGATAACCCAGATGGAGATCTATCTTCGAGTAGACCACGCCTTCAACCGATCAAATAAATCATCAACTTCTACAAAGGATACCGAGCCTTCGATCGTAACCCTATTCAACCGCCTGAAAATGCATCGGCGGTCTGGCCCTTTCCTTAACAAAATAGTAACTAGAGTGTCTTGTTGTGCCTTCTACCTAATGAAACCATCGTCAAACAATCTTCGTATCTGACCTCGTCTACATCCTCTACGGTAATCCCAGTAGCTCATCCGGAAAGACACTCGAATGTTAGAAACTACCGTATAGCACTCAAACCCCGCTCCCATCTTCGTTTCTGCAGTTTCGCAAGCCAACCCATCAACCGTCCATGCCACTCTGAGTCGTATTACCTGCCTCGGGGGTAAAGCACCTGTTTATCTCCCCAAACACAACACAAACACTGTAATTCAAATAAACCCTAAATGCTTTTAAACATAATTGTATATTATAAGTGCATTTTTGAAATTTTTCAATATATTATTTTGCTAAGTGAGAAAATTTAAACCTGGAATTTGTACAAAGACAAGGGTAAAAGTGGAATTTGTCAAAACATGATATAAAAGTCATAAGATAAGAAGATGAGATGCTATTATAGAAATGGCATAAGTTGTGGTGCAAATAGAAGGGAGTTTGAGGACCAAAGTGTAAAAAAAGGAAACATTAAAATCAAATGGGATAAAACCAAGTTGGTCTCTCATTGGGATTAGAGGGCTTCACAGTGAAGAGGGGAGACGATGATTTAAGGTATGGTTTATCAGGTTTAGTGATTTGTTATGTTTTGTATGTGGATTTGTGAATATTTGTATGGTATGGATTCTGATTTCGATCTAGTTCTTGTCTGGGGTTTACAGGAGAAGTTCTAACCCACCATTACAAGTGGCTTGTGGAAGTTGTTGTTAGAACTTGTAGGAATATGTATAGACAGTTTGGAAGGAGGATTGATGGATTTGTGTAGAATCATGTGTTGGTGTATGAATATTTGTCGGGAGTTGTGAATCCTCTTAATTTCCCTATTGTGTTTACATGTTTGGGTTACGAACCATTTCGGGAGTTGTTCAGATCTATGGTGGCTTTGAGGTAGGTCAGAATTGTGGAGGTTTATTGAAGAAAAGTGAGTGAGAGATGGCAAATATGTCATTTTCTAAGAAGAACCCGCACCTAAGACTGACAATAGCTGCAGTAATTAATTATTGGGATGTGAGGCTAAATGGTATCGGCACCCATTCACCATAAAAAGAGTTGGTACCACAGCTTTGATTAGTGCCCAAAAGTGCTATTTGAACCCTATTTATTATAGGTTTTGAGTGCTTTTTGTGTACTAATCATGCTAATTAACCCGATTAATAAGGTCTTACCATTTTATCGATCGCATTCCAGGGCAATTTTGCGCCATGGCCCATTCATGCCGAAATTGTTAGCCGATCTAAGCACCGAAGAATTCAAGTCAAACTCAACATTGCGCATCAAAGATCGTATGAAGAAAGAGAAATGTGAAGAAAAACACCACCGCAGAAAACATTTCGCGCACTGCTCCTACCCCCAAACAAGACGACTATTCCTTCCGCAACTCTTCTATTCTCGCATTCAATGCCTTTGTTCTTTTGTTATAGTTTTTGGTTTTTCTTTCGCCCTTGTTGTAACTACTTATGCTTGATTGTATGGTATTTTCACTTAGTTTTGTAAGGCTACAAGCTATTTTGATACACTGTTGAGACGATTTAATTTTTTTGTCAGAATAAAATTAGCTCCGTTCTCCGTTTTTCCTGTTTTTTCTCATTTTCTCCCTTTCTGGTTACCAAACACCCTCCAAGGATGACAACTGAGGAGGCTGCAAACCTCTTCCTCCTGAAGAGGAAGGCCATCAGGGCACCCATCTTAAGGTAAATTCGTTCTCGTTTTCACGCAAGTTGTATTTTTCCATTTTTGGTTCCTCAAATTCAAGTAACCCTAGTTTAAAGCTTTTTCGATGCACTTCTTTGGCCAATACTTGGCAAGTTTTCTAGTATTTAGTATTCTTAGCATTAGATACACCGATATCCATTAGTTGCTCTGTTTGTTATCGGAGGTTAAGGGTTGGATTCAAATTTTTAGGTTAAAATCTCTTAAGCATGCTTTCCTAATATGTAGATTTGGGCAAGCTTTAGGTTCAATGATACTTTCACTAGATTCACTGATGCCTAATTAGCTGTCTCTTATATATCGAAGGGTAGGCTTTTGAGACATGTTTTCACCATGAACCATAAATGTTAAATAAATGCTTTCATCAAAAGGAAAATTATTGGGGTTTAGTTTTCAAAGTTAAATGAAGATCCGGCTCAGAGATGACTATATGTCATCCTCCTAACGCTGTAGGAAAGATCTCGGAACCTCGCTATCCTCTAGGAACCCAACCTCAAAGAGGGGCCTTGCCAATTCAAGGAGTTTTATTTACATTTTATTTTATTTAAATTTCGCTTTCAACCACCAATTCCACTGCTTTTTATCACCAAATTAAAATCCAAATTTAATTCACCACATTTTAATTTCACCAAATCATTTCACGGTTAGAAACCCATCCCCGTGTCTGACCCTTAGGGACCACTATAACAGCAGTGAGTTTGACTACTTCGCAGTAGGAGGAATAGGATATAAATTTTTGTTGATTCCCGATCACCCTAACGTGGCACTAATCAAATGGCGCCATCAAGTCGGGGACGGTGCCTGCCCAAGGTAAGTGAGAGCCGTGAAACACTGCAGATCCTCATCACAAGTAAATTTAGAATCGCTTATATTTTATCGTCATTTTCTTTTATTTCATTAAAAAAACAAGAAGCCGCAGATTATTTCTCTGTTGTTCAGGGTTGCCCCGTTTCAAGGTGTAGTTCGATTCTAAGGGGTTAGATTTCGTAAATCAAGATCAATTGGACCCAACGGAACAAGGGGACAAAGATGGTCGTGCATGTAGTGGGGTAGCCCTAGTGCATATATATCTATGAGGGATTACAGGAACCAGTCATGGCGAAGTCACCAACCTGTGGAGAGGAATCCAAATGAATATAGGTCCATGAGGGACTATGGAAACCAATGGATGAGTTCACCATATGGTAGTTCTTACCACTATAGTTGGGAGAATCACACAAATTCCTCATGGGAGCCAAGACCTCCACAATATGCACCTCCTGAACCTCCATGTTATGCCCCCACTTCCCAGCAGCAACAACCACCACCCTTATCTCTGCTGAAACAAGCCATCCTTCCGAATTTGAGTAAACAAGTGGACAATTTCACGAGGATAATAAGGCAAGAATAAACAGTTAATAAGGAAAATTAAAAACATGGAGAGCTCCCCGAACAAGAATCGACGGGTTCCAGTTAAATTGGAACAAAATCGGGACATCCCAGGAACTATCTCAAAGCTCACCAATCGCTTTGTTCGTGGAAGAAACTAAAGAGGATGAGTGACCAACACTTTGAAAGTGAGCAAGTTCAACTGCGCCTCAGAAGAATTGAAATGGAATCGAGAAGCCTCGAGGAACTCCAGATGCCCCAATCGCTTGTTAATTTTCGCCTCGACATGAAGAAATAAATCGTTGCCTTGATGATCGAGGAGGGCAAGGTATAGGAAGGTGAGCCACAAACTTAGCTCCTTCAACCACTTTGCACAACCCCACCGCACCGCCTGGGCCACCAAATGCCCATTGCCAAAGCACTCTCCACCGAACAAGTGTATAAGCCTCCTTCCACTCAGACATCACAACCAACATCCAACACCCGCTCCCAAAGGTAAGTCCAACCCATCGCATGTCATGCAAAACTTCAAGAGACAGTGGCCTTCGCATATAAGTTTGCCACTACATCAAAGGCACAGCACGCTTATATCGCATGCGGTACGCTGGTCGTCTTCGGTGTTGAAACTTCTGATTGGAGCATCCGAACTCTAGCATTTCTAAGCTCCCACTTTTGTTTTAATTTTCTTTGTCTTCTTATTTTATTGTATTTCATTTTGATTTCGTGAATTTTTTCTTCTTAGGTTTCATTCTAATGTTTAGTTAATTTATGTTTTGTTAATTTCTGCTTTTATGCAATTTTTCCTAATTTTTCTTGTGTTACTTTTGCAAGCTTATGCAAAATTTTGAAGCATAAATGCAAATTTTGAAACCCGGGATTGAAGAAATTCACAGTTAAGAAGCAAAGAATTTTTCGAACAATAGCGAAAAATTTGCAATTGTAGCTTAAATGAAAAATCGCTATATAGCGGTAAATTAAATTCAAGAAGGCTTAATTCTTCGCTAGACTAGCTTAGTGTTTAGTCATAGCGAAATTGAAAATTCGCTGCTATGAATATTAACGTTTAAATTTCGCTGTCTAGTTTAAATTTCTTCATATTAGTACCAAGAAGGCGTTTAAATTCTCGCAATCCCAAATGAATTTTCGCAATCCTAAATAAAATTATCGCTATGCCCTTACGCTTTGACCTCCAATTTGTTTCGCCATTCTTTTCATCCAACTCCGTTTTAGGCGTTCTTGGTATCGTTGGAAATCTAGAGTGTAGAACTAAATATAGTCAGAAAGAACATTTTGAGATTATGAGTGTAATTTTAAAATGTCTAACCGGTCACTTTTTCTCTCTCTTTCTTCCTAACTTGTTTGCTCAGTCCTAACTATGAATAAGGTGTCGATGGAAAGCTTGCGAAGTCTCCTTTCATCCAGAAATGATCACATCTTTATGAGGTAACACTTCCTTCTCTACTTCCAACTGGTTCCATTAATAATCGAGATGTTTCAATGGGGAGAGCATAGCAAAGGAAGTGGCTTTTGTATTTATTCTTTGTATTATTTTGTGAAAGCCCATTTTGTGATGTTTAGTGGCTTGTCGTCCCCTTTCTATAAAGTCTATACTTTACATTTACTTTTCTAAAATTCAGTCTGCTGCAACCAAATTTTGTGGTTTTCGTTTAACCCGTGGTTTGAAAATCAAGCTTATCCACTTATTGATAGATTGGTTCCATGCTTGTTTAGTGAATGACTAGTTGAATTCTTATTTCGATTCCGACCTTTTCTTCCACCTTTACCTAGCAACCACATGTCACCTAGCACATTAGGGTTTAAGGATAGGGCCGAATCACAAGAACCTCCTTACTTGTAATAACCTATCCTAGTTTACTGATCATTTTACCAGGTTAAGGACCCATGGAAAGAAGCCACGCGCCAAAAAAAAAAAAAAAAAAAAGCAAAAGAAAAAGAAAAGAAGAAAGAAAATAAAGTCGCACACTTGCTCTGCAAACCCGAGCACGGCCCGAGGGGTATAGTATAAAACGAAAGCCCTGGGTGTCCTAAACTCACTGCTGGGAGTCACTTTCTAGTGCTCCGCACTAGTGGATGGTGGAGTTTAGCGTTGTAGGTGTCAACAAATCATTCGTTCGGGTGAAACTCAAGAGTTTGCGGTCAGCATCCCAGGACTGCGCCCTAAGCCTTAATTGTCAGAGCTACTTGGATCCTCGTTGTTATGGACTTTTTTGGTGAGGTTCATTCTCGCATTGCACCCGCCAAACGCAAAAGAATTGTGAATAAGAGGTGGGCTCATCTATTTAGGTTGGTCTATGCTAGGAATGTGTATAGGGCTGGGGAGAGGCATGAGCAGCTTATCGGTTGAAAGGGACATAAAATAAACACTTTAGATTTGCAGTTTCCCAGTCTGGGATTCACTCGAGATGGAGACTCTTTGATACCAATTTTATGGCATTCTTCTTCACAGATAGTTAGGGACACCTTATATTGATTATTCTTACTGTTGTGGTTAGTAATACTATTCACAACCTTGAAATATAATTTTGTGAACATTATTTTGTTTTCGCAGATGTTCTTTCTGTAATGCTAAGGACTAGCAATGTAGGTTAGGGGTAGATTAGTGCCCAAAAGTGCTATTTGAACCCTATTTATTATAGGCTTGAGGGCGTTTTTGTGTACTAATCATGCTAATTGTCCCGATTTTGTATATTAAGGTCCCTACTATTTTATTGATCAGATTTGAAAAGTAAATTTTGCAGCTTTATGAGCTATCTATATTGAAACTGTTGAGTCGCATCTAAGCACTAAGAATTCAAGTCAAACTCAACATTGCATCAAAGATCGAAGGAAAGAAGAGAAAATGAAGAAACACCACCAGTAGAAAACATTCCCGCGCACTATTCCTACCTCCAACAAGACTGCTCCTTCCCGTACTCAAGCCCCGCATCTCACGCTTTTGTTCTTTTATAGTTTTGGTTTTTCTCCTTTCTACCCTGGTTGTAATCACTGATGTTTGGATTGTATGGTATCACTTAGTTTTGTAAGGCTGTTACTAAGCCATTTTGATACAATCAAGCAGACGACGTAATTTTTTGCCGTAAATAAAATTAGGCTCCGTTTCTCCCGTTTTTGCTTTTTCATTTTCTCCTTTCTTGGTTACCAAACACCCCCTCCAAGGATGACAACTTAGAGGATGAGCGGTTAAAACCTCTTCCTCCTTGGAAGAGGAAGTACACAAGGTTCCATCTTGGCAACCTCGTTCCCTTGTTTTCACGTTGTTAGATTTTTTCCATTTGGTTCCCAAATTAGCAAACCCTAGGTTTAAAAGCTTTTTGATGCACTTTCTTGCCAATACTATGTTTTTAGGGTTAGTGTATTTACATTAGATACATCAGATATTCATTAGTTGCTCTACGAGCCATCAGGAGGTAGGTTAAGGTTGGATTTCAACTTTTAGTTTAAAATCTCTTACATGCTTTCCTAATGTGTATTTGGCAAGCTTTTTAGGTTCAACTGATGGTTTCAACTTAGATTCATCGATGCTCACTTAGTTGTCTTTTATTGTTGGTCAAGGTAGGTTTTTGAGACATGTTTTGATCGAAGGAACCATAAATGTTAAATAAATGCTTTCTACTAAAGGAAAATTATTAGGTTTAGTTTTCAAAGTTAAATGAAGATCCTGTCGGGGATGACTATATGTCATCCTCCCCAACGCGAGGAAAGAACTCGAACCTCAAAGATCCTAGAACCCAACCGTAGCCTAACAATTCAAGAGTTCTATTTTACATTTATTTTAGTTTAAATTTCGCCATGCAATCACCACCCAATCGCTTTTATCACCACCTTAAATCCAAATTTAATTCAACATCATTTTTACTTCACCAAATCCTCATTTGTAATGAAGAAACCGCATCCTCAGTGGCCTAATTCTAGACCTATATCAGCAAGAGCTTGACTACTACAAGAAGAGGAATATAGATATAAATTTGTTGATTCCTGATCACCTTATCGGTATACTCCAATCACCGCATCGATCAAAGTGGTGTTGTCGATAATCGGCTTCCAAAGAACCTTGATTTTTATAATACCTCAGATTGTTGCTTCCAACGAGCATTAATCGATAGTATAGGGAACCCTAATAAAGAGACTAACAAGGATTCAAATAAGAATGAAACTATGAAACCACCGTACTTCCGCCGAGGCAAAGCGAAGTTGATGTTGGCAAACTTAATGCCCCTATGATAATATAGTTCCCGAACACATATAATCGTAGGACTCCGCCACACGTAATATTGAATGACACTTAATAATCTTTGTTACGTGGCAAAGCACGTATAGTACTTTGGTACTCTAATTAGTGCTGGTATTTTCTAACCATGCTGAGTTCAAGACATTGGGCACTTCAAGACTATCCGATTAGTGCACAAGACTCTCTCGTCGCTGCTTCGCAGACTCACAAGCTGTGCTACGACACTCAATATCACTGCACTGGTACTATCAGGTCAGGTCACACCATGTCTTATTAATAGTCTAGGTAGTAAAACGCTATATGATAAGAGTCCGAATAAACGAATAAGAGCAAAGTGTAATGTACATCGCTTCCTCGTCTAAATGTACCTACGGGTACCTATGTACAACCATAAGCTCAGAAAGGTTCATCGTACCTCTATTAGCAAGCATAAGCTCCAACTCCACTGAGATCCTCACAACAAGTATAGCCGCTAAGGTGCATAAGCATATGTATAAGTATGTGTTGACACTGTAAACACCACCACTAAGTGGTGCTTTGTTGTATTTTGTGATATGACATTTGATTCACAGAGGACGAGTCACCAAAGGTCTAAGGTAAAGAGTCCCAGATAGTTTCACGTCCCTTCATCCGCACCTAGGTCGATCAGGGTGGGACAAACACCGCCCAAAGGCAAGAACTTCCAAGACTGAATCAATGATTCACTTGCAGCCATCAACCGGCCCATCCTACACGATATTTCACAACTTCTGAGATGTCCATAACTAAGGTCCACAAAGCAAGAGTAGGATCCTAAAGATATCTTAACCTGTCAATCCCAAAGATATCGTATCAACACCACCTCAGTTCCTAGGATAGCTGTTGTTACAATCAGCCTTTTCCAAGGTCCTCAAAACCTAAGCCCAATTCTTCAATAATACATGCTCAATTGGGCTGAAGATGGGATTTTCTTTCCTATTTCATTGGGCCGCATAATGCCAAACACTAGTAAGCCTCGCACTATCAAGCCATTTATTTCCACAACCCCTAAGGTTATTTTTTTCTAACCCTAGTGTTCTCGTTTTCTATATACATCCATCATGTATATAATCCACACAATAGTGTAAACACATGCAGTAACACAATCATCACACATCGATTCACAAGAATGCCCACGAATACTTTGGATACCAAGCCATGATGATATCGCATATCGGAGCCCTGTGCATTCATAACATAAGTTTTCACTATAACCGTATGTCCTAAAACCCATGCTCACCAAGCCCTAGGTATACTTCCAAGTTTCCAATACTAAGCCGTGACGCTGGTATCGACATGCACCATAAATGTCCTAGCCTAAGCCCACTCTCAAGCCCTAGGTATTGTGGCACTACACCGACACTAAGTCGTGGACACCCCAAAACCCGTGTCCGCATCGATAACCACTGATTTTGACATTTGTGGTTATCAGACACCTGATACCACCACATCAAGGTCCCATTCCACATCGGCAACCATCCCATGGTTGTTGTTTAAAAGATATAAATTCTCAAACACCATAAGAGTTCCAGCTACAACTCTATATACAAAAATATTACAGGTAAAATCTAGTTTTTACAAAAGGTTTCTCAAAAGCCACAACGCCTTTCACACCTCGCAGTCCCGGATGAGGGTCAATCGCCTGTACATAACCTGCACCTAAAAGGGGGGTCCCACGAAGGGGTGAGCAATGCCCAGTAAGGATAACTCCTACAAGGGCTACTCCCCACCTAAGTGCACATACAATGCCATGTTCACACAATAATAAACACATCAACATTCCGATGAAGAATATGTCAATTCTAAATTGAATCCTACATGCCATGAAATAAGATGAGGCTCATCATGCCCCATGTCCCAAGTCCTCATTGACTCTCTCACACATGCTTATGCCAAGTGTGAAAACTCATCATTAGTGTTTCATCCAATGACCTTTTTTTCCAAAACAAAACTCATTGGATATACCTCCAATGTCCATTTGATTTAATCAAATCCCATGTGTTTATGCATTTGTGGGCCACGGATTTTCGGGTTCTCACCATAGGATGCCACACGCCTTTCTTCATTTTTATGGGCTTTCACCGACGGGGATCATGTATAACCGCAACTACCAGGTCTTTCACCTCAGGGGGGATCTATCCCTGCTTCTTGTGCCCAACACACGTATATATATATATATATATATATATATATATATATATATATATATATATATATATATATATATATATATATATATATATATATTTTTTTTTTTTTTTTTTTTTTTTTTTTTTTATGCCATGAAATCGTGAGATTTTTGTTGATTAGTCCACATTGAGCTTACCCACCCATTCACCAAGAATGATGAATGATTATAACCATGCACACACACCCAACTCAATGCGATGCTCTCATGCATATACAATGCAAAATGCCACTGCATGTTATCTCATGTTACATGTATAATGAACATTGCATAACAATTTATAAACCGTACTTTATGCCAAGTACCATGGATAGTTATATGGAAAGCACATAATTTACATCCACCCATGCTAATATATATAACACTAATATATCAACATATTTATAACACATTCAGCATGTTTTAAAATTTCCAACAATAACACACAAAAATAGTTCACATAAACTAGTCATCTTTAGCCATAACCATACTGCCTTAAAAATAACTCGGACTCACCTGTAAATTTCAGCCGTTGTTTTATTATTATTATTATTATTATTATTATTATTATTATTATTTACTTCTTCAAGACTGGCCATTAATTAGCTATAATTCAGCCATAAATAGCCCTCAATCTCGACTCCGAAAACCTGCTCGAAAATAGTCCCAATGTCCAAAACTCACCTCATTGTCAGATGAACCACACCATCATTTACTAATCTCTTAGATTAAGAGGGAACTAGTGTAGGAGAAACCCTACCTCTTTTGTTTTTGAACCTACTGTAGCTCCTCGGTGAGTAGACCAACTTTAATTCTCGGCCTATTGACTTTCACCTGAACACCAAGAACTTGAGAGTGCACGGTCGACTCTCCTTTCTCCCTTCTCTATTTTTTTCCCCTTTCCTATCCACGGATTTTTTTTTCTTCTTCTCTCTTTTGTTTTCCTCTCATTTATTTTCTTTCTTCATCTCTTTTCTTTTTCTCATTTTCTCTTCCTTTTCCTTTTCTTTCTTTTTTCTTTCTTTTCCTTTTCTCCTCCACCGAATTGTTTCTTGGTTTGATCTAAAGAGAGGAAACTTCCTCTCATTTTCCTATTCCTCTCACATGACATGTGTCTTCATATGATTCATTTTCCATGTGCCACGTGGTCATGGACACATGCACTAGGTGGAAAATGCCACACCACATGATTCTCATGCGATGTGCACTTCTCTAAGTTTTCCATGTGGCATCCACATGGTCATGCCATGTGTCATTCGACACTCGTGCCTCGAAATACGTGAAATTCCGACTATCTTGGAAACCAATGAAATTCGACTAGGTATGTAACGCCCCAAAATACCCTAGAATTTTTATAATAGTTTTATTATATATTTCGGGTATGAATTGAGTCAAACTTGGGTTTTTCCAGGAAAACTGATAAATTGTGAAAAGTGAAATGAATATGTGAGCATATGATTAAATATTATATGCTAAAATGAGAAATTGATTGAACCAGAAATAAACCTAAGTGAACAAGGGCAAATTTGGAATTGGTAAAATGAGGACCTAATGGTCAAGAATAGGATAAGCTTAAATGCTAAGGTGAATTAAATGATAAATGAAAATGAAATAAAGACCAAAAAGAAGAAAATTGAGAATGGAATTTGTGTGTGTTTCAAACATGCACTACACTTAAATGAGAAGTAAGACCAAAATGTGGTTCCTAAGAAGAGCAATACTCAGGCATTCGAGCCAAAAACGTTTTTAGATGTGAGCGAGAAGAGAAAAAGCTAGGCAAGGTGAGAAGATCAAGATTGTTGGTGTGATTTCTTCCTATTCTTGCTTCTAAGTGATCAAGCATCTTGGGTGAAGAAGATTCAAAGGGATTTAAGGTAAGAACCAAACCTTAGATTTCTTTAAATGATGTTTATTAGAAAACTCAATCCATCCACGGGTTTTCCTCATGGTTGGTTTAGATGACATTAGAATGCCTTTGAGAGTGATTTAGAGTTTCATTTGGATTTTGGGGTGATTTTTGGAGAAAATCGTAAAGAGAAAAACTGTAAAATCAAGTAAAACGGCTCCAACATCACAAAGATAGAAACCCAATGGATACGAGAGAACCCACGCCGCGGTGATGCTCTGTCATGGAGAGTGCCGAGGTGCTCAAAAGAGCACTGGTATGCCACGGCGTAGGGCAAAGCTATGCCGTGGCGGCGCCTACACCGCAGCCAGAAGCATCGCTCACACGAGCCATTTTCGGATTTTTGTTTATGAACACCTTGTATTCGTACACCGATAGATTAAGGACCTTAATAAATGATTAATGGGGGTTCGAATAAGGATAAAACTAAATGAAAAACGATCGCACTCGCTGCCGAGGCTAAGCTAAGACTTAGTGTCTTTAACCCAAACCGTTAACGAAGATTAATCGTCATTCAATAAAAATGTAATAATTGTTTATCCACTAAGAGTGGCATAATTTTATCGACTAGAAGGGTGAGATCACCTAATCTTAGACTGAGGATCAAGGGAAGGAAATGAGAGCCTACAACTTCTGTTTGTTCACTGACCCTCTATCCTTATTTCAAGAGTTTTGGTAGTATACCAAATAAATTTGAATGAGAATATCTTTAAAATGATATTACAAAAGTACATATGGATTTCAAAATGTGATATTTGAAATGTCTGACAATTAATCAGATGTGAGCGATTAATTGAGCTGTAAACTAATTGGTCAATTTTACATCTTGAATTGAATCGATATACGAACGATCAGTTACGGCAGATTCACCAACTCGAACTGGCCATGAAGGCAACCTCGAATTGTCCAATGTCCCACTTGGCGGATGCACCAATCGGCATCCGTCATGATGGTGTATGACATTGAAGAAATGTCCCACTGGGCGGATGCACTAATTCCAGATCCACATGATGGCATATGGCATTTTAAATGACCACATGTCGGGGTGCAACAATCGGCATCCGTCATGATAGGAGACCGAAATTGTTAAATGTGTAATCACATTACCGAATGATAAAAAGGAGGGGATTCACCGAACGGAATCCATCACGAATGTGAATTGTATAGACAAAGTGAAATAAAAAACTTGATGAGTGTGTAAATGGATTTTGTAACCAAATACATCTTTGGGAGTATGTTTGAATCTCATTATTTGAGTTAAAATTGAAAGCATGTGAAAATACATATTTTGATATGATCAATGATTTGTAAAGTGAAAGCATGTGAAAATGAATAAGCAGGAGTATAGTTTGATATAAAAGGCATGGTTTTATGATAAATGCATGTCATGTTAAACTAAAAATTGGAATAGAACTGTATAGAACCACTAAGCATGAAAATGCTTAGCGTGTAGTTTTTATCTATGCGTAGGTTTCGAGTAAACAGGAAATAAGGCAAGATCAAGAAGTGTTGAGTCATAGAGAAAGTTGCAGCGTATAAGTATATGCCCCGTCATATGCATATCATTTCTTTTTTAACATGTGACATTTTGTGAACAAAAGAGTTAAACTCTGGACTATTATTTTGTATATCATTTTGTAAAGGCCTAATACGCCATTTTGTAACGAGTTGCATAAGAGTAAATGCTACTGCCTACCATTTGAAATGCTTTCCTGCGTAATTGAAACCCTAAAACGGTAAATGACATAAATAAAATGTTTTGATTAGATAAATGAAAACGGTCGAAGTAAATCGGGCTCTGGTTCGGATCCGCCATTCAGGTCGGGCCGAGGATTCGAGTCGCGACATTTTTGAAAAAGAAAATATAATAAAAAGGTAAATAAAAAGAATTAAAAGAGTATCTCGAATCCCGCTCGATCCACCAATCGGGCTCTGCTCGAAAAGGTGCTACAAGGTAGCTAGATTGCGGAGACTATTCCAATGGTGGCTCATTTCATCCAAGTTCTAGAAAATTTTAGGTTTTCAACTCAGATTTCAACGACAAATTACCGCTTCTTTTTCTAAAAATTGTATTTTTCCTGATTTTACATAAATACTCACCAAGACTAGGCAACTAAAACAAATCGAATCCAAACGCTATTAAATTTAATCATGTACTCTTTTTTTAAACTATTCACTTGAAATTACAACAATGTAGGTTTAATATGCTCAAGAAGTTTGGAACCTCGGTCCTCTATTCTTTATGTCCGCCTAGCACTTTAAACCAACAAAGCAAGGGTTTATTAGCAACCGTTTCCCACTTAAGGTCTCAAAGTTACATTCTTATGAAGTTGAAGTCTAGCCTAAAATGATATTAATTATTAGCATGGGTACCGGTAGTTAGGGTTTCTTTAAATTAATAGAATATAGTTGAACTTTTACAAGCGTAGAACTCATCAGATGGGACATTGGTGTATCTCGGTGAGTATCTAAACCGATCTTACAATTTGGTGAAGTTCGCATTCGATGTTTCCAGGTTAAATAATTAATTAAAATCTCAAGGAGTGTATGTGGTTTCAGGGTTAGAATGAAGAAAACCAATTCTCGAGAGTTTAAGGGACATTTACATAAGCTCAAAGTGTGATTGTAAGTAAAATTGTATCGGGAAAGTGTAAAATTAATATTATCCGATGAACTCAACTACCCTATGTACCATGATTTGATTGTCATGTTATGACTCAGGATTTGTGGCATTAGATGTAAAAATTTACTTGAATGTAGATAGTTGGAGACATCTATTTAGTCTATGTTCGTATGTGTGTATCCGAGAATAGGGTTAAAAGCTCTGAACTTGGGAATAAGTTCAGCTCCCGTTTGTCAAAACAGAGCCTTAAAGTTTTATTTATTTATTTATTTTTATCAGGTCCCATTTTTCGGGAAATTATCACGTTAACTGCAGACATCGATTTATCATGCTTATGAATAAAAAGACAAATATTTTAGCATTTTCTACTAGAATTTTTTAGAAATTTTTAAAGAATAAGTCATAAAAAGTTAAAAACAAACACTTGAATATGAAAAACTATTTAGCTTTTAGTAAAGGCCAAAATCAACGCCATTAATGCTCAAAAAGAAGTCAGAAGCATTCGTGAATGGCCTAAAGAAGATACATGCCCAAATGCCCAAAATATGGTCCATGATTTACGTATTTAAAATAAAGAAAGAGAAGCAAAGGAAAGAAATAATAGAAAACTTAGGTTCTATTTAAGGAAGAAATAAGAGAAATATGAAAAAACAAAATATAAATAAAATCAATTAAAATTAAAAATTATTTTAAATTGAATAGTTTAAATAAGAAGATTAAGCTAGAAGTAATATAAAAAAAATGATTTATTGATTTAATTTCAACCATTTTCCCCTCATATTTTTGGAGAACATGGCCTTAAAGAATTATTGTCATCTTGTGTGATGTGTTTTTGTCGTCATCTTGTGTGGCATATGGTTTGTGTCATCTTAGTACAACGGTTTGGTTTTCTCCGTCTTGTTGCAGCTCGTTCTGTGTGTGGATGATCTCAACAAAAACCAATCAAGCAGAGACATCAAATCAAATCATGGTCGTCAATATATTACAGAACTAGAGTCATATGCATTATAGTCATCATACAATTATCAAATGTGTAGGCTTTAAGTTAAGCCAATTTATCATATATTTTACTTGATGCCGCATTATTCTCTAGAGTTTTATTGAATTTGATTAGGTTTTTCTATCGAATGTATTACTAGTTTGAATCAATAAAATTATTTTTCCCTTCAAAAAAAAAAAAAAAGCACATAGCCCTAAAGAAAAGAAAGAAGAGACACTGAATATGTACAAGTTTGAGTTGAATATTTTTCTTAAAATAAGGAATAAGTTAAGTTTATGTTTAAGATTCTTCTTCAACCCGATATGATTTTTTTTCTATCAAATTAACTAAATAGAAAGCAAGAAGGAATAAGTTGGCAACTAATTATAAGACCTCGTAAAATTCACTTCTTCAAAATGGTACTTCGTCAAAAATACTAATTTTTATAGATCCCAGATGATGAAACGGACTTCACCGTTGGAATCGTCTCGCAAAATCTAGCTATCATATTGAATTTCGTTGAATTCTAAGATAATCGTACTTTACGCTTCAAGGCACCGAGGTGCGAGACACTGGCACACGCGAGCTCGCCAAGAAAGTCACGTGTCATGTGCATAATGAATCAAACATGAGCTCAAATGGGACCCATGAGAGACACATGGCAACATGTGATTGGGTGGAAATCTATGTTAGATGGATAAGGGATAAGATGAAATCCAAGTCAACCGATGAGGGGTTGACATGTGGCAAGTGAAAGGACATCCCACTTGACCCCATTCTTGACCCATGCTTGACCAACCTGTTGGGAGGGGGAGAGCAAACGGAGAAAAAGAGAGAGGAAAAGAAGGAGAGAGTTTTAGAGAGAGAAAGTCTACATTTTCTCTAGATTTTCTGATGATCGATCAGTCGAATCCCGGGGAGGCAAGAGGCAAAGTTGATCCCCACTGCAAGGGCTATGCGTGGGTACCGGTGTTATGGAGTTACAACAACTCAAAGAGGTAAGGGTCTTTTCCTACTTGTTTATTTCTTATCTAAAAATCCATAAATGGTTTTTTAGGTGTCAGTGGAGGCCGTAGTCAATATGAATTCGGTTCCAAAGAAGTGGAACCGAAAGAGCTGATGAGGGTTGGTCTATGACAGCCCACGCATCGCTTTCGGGGACTGTTAAAAAGTTTATTCTGATTGTTTGTCGACCGACCATTCATGTGAATTTGCTTGAATTAGATAGTGTGATATTGCTTAAAATGAATGGCTTGAAATGTGTGTGGAAATGATATAATGCATGCTAAATTGATGTGGTAAATATTGATTGTTGAATTATATGAAATATAATTCGTGTATGAGCCATTGGAATTGATATATGAATTGGCATTATTGCACTATGTGCACTCGTGACATCGCTGGCCGAAGCCTGGGGCGTGGGTGCACGGTATAGTTGTTCACCGCCCCTGTGAATGTGGGTTGAGTTTGTCCTTAGGACTACGTCCAATAAAGACTCATAGTTCAAATCATAAAACAAAAGTACTAATGTGTACAAGCAAAGCAAGAAGGGGGTCAAGATCCTTAGGTGAAAAGCTTGGAACATGGGTGTAAGAGACTCGCGGCATGAGCCAAAATTTCTGTATAGTAAGAGACCAACAAGTGTGTCGAAAAGTTCTGTTGCCCAAAAGAAACATGGTGGGTTAAGTGTTTATCACTTAGACCTAGAGTTAGGTGATAGGAGTTGGGATTGACTCGAGATCGGTTACCCATTGGTGATTTGCATTGGGCGTTGGTGAGCCGACAAAGGCTCGGTATATGGGTGTCATTGGTATTTCCGTTGACGATTGTCACACTTGGTATAGTCGTGTGTGAGTGAGTCGGTGAGTGATTCAGGATATGGGCATGAAAACATCTCATGCATGATATAAATCATTCCATGTATAAAGTGTAAATTGCATGAATAGATGTTGTGATGCCACGTACGTGCATTTTAGGTGGGAGCAGCCCTCGAGGAGAATCTAATCATCGGGCATCGCTTACCCCGTCAGATCCCCTTTCGTGCAATGTGGAGTGTTCAGGAAGACCGCGCTCACTAGATGTGACGCCCCATTTCCCGAGGGTCCCGTTGACCATCGTTAACCTGCGGAAAACCTATGTGTCTCATATCATGAGACCCATACATGAGTAAAAATGGCCACATTGGCTTACACAACATACTCACCAAAATATAACCAACTATATTACAATAGTTTCAAGAGCTGTTACATCACTTTAATACAAACATGTTTCAATCAGAATATCACATACATGTTTTATTAAAACGAATCAAAGCCATGTCGGCTTTCTTCTCAAAAGCGGCCCTAATGAGCCCCGTCTTCGAACACCTCGCACTAAAGTGGGGATCCCACGACGGGTGAGCAATGCCCAGTAGTGATATTTTCCTACATGGGTTACTCCCCACCTAAAATGCACATGCAATGGTACAACACAAACATCCACATTCCATACAATTTACAATTCACACATGGAATGATCTATATCATGCATGAAATGTTTCCCATGCCCATACCCCGAGTCACCTACCGACTCCCTCATACAAGCCTATTTCAAGTGTGAAAATCATCACTAGTAATGCCAATGACACTCAACTACAAAGCCTTTGCCGGCTCACCAACACCCAAGGCAATTTGCCAATGGGTAACCATTCGAAGTCGATCCCCGACTCTATCACCAACTCTAGGTCTAAGTGATGAACATGACCGTGTTTTCCCCAGGCAATAGAACTTTTCTCGATTACAATCGCCGGGTCTCTAACACCCATACAGAACTTTTCTGATAGTACCGTGGGTCTCTCACACCGCAAAACTTAGATAAGCATTCACTCGGCCTTTTACACCTATTCGAGTTCTTTTACACCCCTTCGGGTCTTTTACACCCATTCGGGTATTTTACACCCATTCGGGTCTTTTACACCCATTCGGGTCTCTTACACCCATACAGGACCTTTCGGATGTTACCATGAGTCTCCTACACCCGTTCTAAGAACGCCCAATACACATTAATTATTTCTCATTTTATAATTTGAACTATGAGTCTTTATTGGACTTAGTCCCAAAGACAAACTCAACTCACATTCACCAAGAGTGGTGAATAACCATACCATGACCCACACCCGACTCGACGTGATGTCACCGTGCACATGAATGCAAGGATTCCAATTCATATAATCAATTCCTATGGTTCATACACAATTATATTTCATATAATTCAACCACTTATGTAAACACATCAATTTAGCATGCAGTAACACATCATTTTCCATACAATATTTGCCATTCAATTAAAACAATAATAATTTTATCCTCCACACATCATTCATGCTTCTCATGTCAAGCAACCACATGCAAGCAATTTCACATGGACCATTTTAATCCAACAAGCAACCAAACCAGTCTGTGGGTTGTCCATGGACAACCCCCTTCATCAAGCATCGATTCCACTTCTTTGGAACCGAAATCCATGGCCATTTCCAGCCTCACAACATCCAAAACCATTTCATGGCTTTTTAAACAAGGAATAACCAAGTAGGAGAAAACCCCTACCTCCTGGAGTTGTCAAAACTCCACAAAACTGGTGTCCATGTGTAGCCCTTGCAGCGTAGACCAACTTCTCCTCTTACTCTGACGAGAACCAACGGCCTGAATGCCGGGAAATCAAGAGAGAAGTTGGACTCTCTCTAAAACTGCTTTTCTCCCTTCTCACTCGGTCTCGGCACTAGGCCAAAGAGAAGAGAAGATGCCTTTCTTTCATTTAATTACTCATTCTCATTGCTCGATTTATGACCCTTGATATATGGCTTAATATAAGCCATTTATCTCCTATCCTTCACTATTCATGTGACATGTGTCACATGGATACATGTGGTAGTGCCTGTCACACCACATACCTCTCATATCAGTGTACCTCTCACAAGTTGCATACTTCCATAACGCATTGACCTGCCTTGAAAGTTACAGTTTTTAAATTCGATTGTCTCGAATTTGACGGTAAATTCGATGTGGTAGCTAGATTTCTCGTGGAGATGATTCCAAATATGAATTCCATTTGTTGCCCGAGATCTAAAAATTCGATTTTGACCAAAATTACTATATTTCATCTTTTCTAAAATTAGAATTTCAAGTTTACACTAGAGGTCGTTGGAGAAGAAAGCCGATACGTGGCTTTTTATATTTATTTTTTTTTTAAACATGTATGAAACATTATGATTTATGGCTGCATAAGAGTGTAATTAACTCTTGAAACTATTGTAACATAGTTGGATATATTTTGATGAGTATGGATGTACGGGCCCCACGGGCTTATTTTTACCAGCAAGCCTGAGTCTCTGCAGAGAGACACTCATTTTGTGGCATTGAGACACTCAATGGCTACATGTATTCCGTGGGTTGACGAGTTGTTAGCGGACCCCCGGGTCGGGGTGCCACATTAATTTTCTTTCTATTTCATGTTTCCCTCATATTTTTTGAGAATAATTTATTTATATAAATTTCATAAAAAAAAAATTTAGCAAAGAAGAAAGTGATGGAAGGATACAATTAATAAAATTATCCTTCTTTCAAAAAAAAAAAAAAACATTGTGAAACCCTCGAGAAAATCAAAATTTTAAAATGGCAAATGGTAATTTCATTGAATCAAATTTTTCTAGATTCGATGATGAAACGGAATTCACTGTTGAATCGGCCTCGCAAAATCTAGCTACCACGTCGACCTCGTCGAATTTTCGGTAGATAGCCGACTTCACATTTTCGAGGCACCGGGTGTCGGGTGCCGTAAAACGGCTTGGGAAAGACATGTGATGTGAAAAAAGTCACCTACTACATGTACTCATGTGACACATGTTGCATGATTAGAGAGAGGATGAGATGAATGGCTTAGATTAAGCCATGTGTCAAAAATTAAGACAAAAGGACAAGATGGGAATTAATGGAAAGTTTAATGAGAATAAGACAAGATTAAAAGTTTTCTTATTCACTCACAAAACGGCAGTAAGAGCCGAAAAATGAAGTAGGTGTCGGTTTCAGATTTTGTGAGAGAGAGCATTTCTTAGATTTCCCGTCGTTCGACCGTCTATCGCTTCGGCCAGCTGCTTGTTCCCACGCAGCCGAGGGCTATGCGTGGACACCGATTCGCGGAGTCTCGACAACTCCAAGAGGCAAGGGGTCTCTCCCTACTTGTGTTATTCTTAGGTGGTTTTCGCGTGAAGGGAAGCAGATATTCGAGGATTGAATTAGCCGTGCTCAAGGGTCTCAAAAATGATTTGAACCAGAAGATCCTCAGGGCCGTGAATGCAAAGGCCGACCCTAGGTTTCACCTGCTCGATGTGTATCGTTGTGTGATTTTTGTGTGTTTTGGTGATTCAAAATGAATTACTTGATCGGGTTAATTGCACCATGAGCTAATTTGGTGTTATTGGCTGCACTTGAAAACATGATTTATGAGTTAATTATGTTAGTATAATGTTTTATATATTAGCATTAATTGTTTGAGTTGTGTGGAGAATTCATTATGTTAATGCATGTAATTAAATGTTAACATGATGTGAATTATATAAAAATATAATTGTGTGTAAGCCATTGAATGAATTGTAATTAGCTCAAGTGAGCTAATTTTGATGTTATTGATGAATTAAATAACATGTGGCATGTATGTAATTTCATAATATATGTGTAAAAGATATATTGGCATGTGTAGTTTGAGAATGGCATAATGCATTTCATATGCACCGGGGGAACCTAAGAAAATTAGGTGTGAGTGCACGGCATGAAAGAAATAAGAATGATGTTTTCTCGTCAAGCTAGCATGCGGAGACTCGAGACATGCTGATCAGCATGTAGATATTCAAGTAGGATCATGTAATTTCTGAGTGTGTTTGTTGTCATGACATGTGCACTTAGGTGGGGAGTAACCTATGTAGGAAATTATCACTACTTTTGTGGCATTGCTCACTCGTCGAGGATCATTATTTCGTGCACAAAGAGGTAATGAGGACGACGCTCACTAGAGGCCGTGTTTAGAAGAAAGTCGAATTGTGGCTTTGGCATTTTCATTTTGTATAACATGTATTAAAATTGTAAATCTTAATATATGTAACGCCCCAAAAATACCTTAGAATTTTTATAATAATTTTTATTATATATTATGGGTATGAATTGAGCCAAACTTGGGTTTTTCATAGAAAATGATAAATTGAAAATTTTGTAATGTAATTGAAAGTGTGAGCATAAGGGGATTTACTATTATATGCTAAAATGAGAAAAGCGGATCGAACTCCAAAATAACCTTAAGAAAAAAAGGGCAAATGTGGAAATTTAGAAATGAGGACCTAAGGGTCAAAATGATAGTTTAAATGCTAATATGAAATAAATGACAAATGATAAGGAATGAATTAAAAAAGTTAGGAATGTCAAAATGGAAAATCGATTATCATGGCCAAACAAGGCCTTATATGAATAAGTGATTTAAGAGCAAAAGGGAAAATGAGAAATGAGAAAATGGTGTAGGGCCAAACATGGCCTACACTTAAAAGAAATTTAAAGACCAAAATGTGGTCTTAGGGCTCATTTCAGAAGAGCAAACTGCCAGGGAGCAAGGAAGGAGAAAAGGGGGAAAGCTAGGGTTTGGCAAGAGATCAAGTTTAGGCTTTATTTCCCAATTCTGCTCCTAAGAGATCAAACAACATGGAAGAGGAGATTCAAGAGATAAGGTAAGAAAAAATCAAAACCCTAACTTCCCTTACTTATGATTTTGATTTTGGGGAAAAATCTTCAACATGAGGAAAATGGATTTTTATTGAGTCTAAACCACCTTTGGAGTTGTTTTGGTAGATTCATAGGATTTTTGATATGGGACGAATTGGAGAAGATCAGGATGAAAATGAGGAAAATGCCAAAAATTGAACATTTATGGGCAAACCCGTAGGTGTACCTGCAGATGTTGAGTCAGACGGCACAGTATGTAGCAACCCGTGACCAAGATAGGTCAAGGGTATACTGGTACAAAAAGCCAGCAAGTAAGTAACCTATATCGGTACAAGTTGTTCCAACAGCCCCATTTTTGCACATTTTCGCGTCGTTAAGTTTTGTGTTCGTGTACCGATGTTTAGGGACCCTAAGAAATGAATAATGGGGGTTCAAATAAGAATGAGAGTAAGTCAAACGCATCAAAGACGCCGCGCCTCAATATTTGTTTAGTATGATTATTTGCTTAACCACTAAGAGCGAAGAAATTGTATTTGACTAGGTGCGAAGCAGGGATGACAACCTAATTTGGGGATTGATATCGAGAAAGAAAAGGAATCGATAATTGGTTTGTTCACTGACCCTCTATCTCCATTTCACGTGTTCTGGTTGTATACCAAACGAATTTGAAATTTTATTACTAAAGTGCATATGGATTTGAAATGTGATTATGATCATTTATGAATGCTATTTCATGAAATATATATATATATATAAGTATATATAGTGATTTAATTATTGTTATTCTAGAATGACAAATATATGCATGTGCGAATATTTTGAGCTATATGGTTATTGCATAAAGTAAGTTGATTCGAATGTATATTGAATGACCAACATGACAGATTCACCAATCGACTGCCAGCGAAGGTAACCGTAATTGATGTGGAATCACATTGTTATCACGACAAATGTGACAGTATTCACCAACCTAATCTGCCGTAACATCGATTTCTATAGCCATATGTGAAATGGTAATATTGAATGTGAAACCACATTGCCACCGAATGACAAATGTGAAAGGATTCAATTAAATCGAATCTGTCGTGAATGTTGATTCTCAGAGCTATATGAAATCACAACCGAAAAGCTAAAACATGATATAAAAGTGTATTTGTATATATCTTTACATACGCATAATTATAAAGGCATTATTTTTGATAAAATGCATGATATATATAATACTGGAATCGAAATGGAATAGAGAACTGTATAGAACCACTAAGCATGAAAATGCTTAGCGTATTGTTTTATCAATGCATAGGTACCGAGTGATAGGTAGTGAAGCAAGACCCAAGATCGAGGAGCTCAGAGACATAGAGAAAGAATTGCGGAGTATGCTCCATCATATGCATTCACTCCATTTCTTTCGAACATTGATATTTTGTAAAACAATTTGAACTCTGAACTTTTATTTTGTAAATGCATTTTGTTAAATGTAAATGTTATGAGTCTTTTCAATTAAATGTATACGGGTCATTAAAATGAAAGGCTTCGCTAATTAAAAGGTCTAAATAGAATAACATAAACAAAATGTTTTCAAGAGATAATTGAAAATGTCGGCAACCGGCTCCCATTGATCCGCTAACCTGGTCGGTCAGATTCGTGTCGTGACACTTTGAAAACTAAAATTTAATAAAACGATAACTAAAGGGATTTGATTATCGGCTTCGCCGGGCGCCCTCAAAGCTTTGGCCGTGATCCGCCAACCAAGCTCTGCCTGCCGGGGTCAAGTACAATATATGTTTGAATTAAGAGTGATTTATTAACTTTTGAACTTGGTATATAGTTGATGTATTTTACGAGATGATGTTCGGGGCCTGCGGGCCCTTTACTCATTTTAATTGTATATGGACCCTGTGGTCTTTGTAAAATATTGGGACAAGTTACAGGATTGGGATAGGTTAGACTGGGTAGAGCTCGCATAAAGGAGACTCTCGTCGACATTTTCAAGGAGCGGTGTCGAGTTACCCGACATCCACTAATATTTCATGTTGACGGAGAAACACAACGGACTTCAGAAATGGGGCCACAATTGCTGGTATCGCAGCTAAGGTAAACGACACCTTGGGAGCTCTAGAGGTAAAGCGAATGAAACCCAGGGATTGAGGGGACTGGCTTAGGCCATATCATAAGGTGTAAGAACATCATGTGCACTGGGGTATAGCTTGATGTTAGATAACAGAGTATAGCTTAGCATCGATAAGTTAGGTATAATGGTTTACCTAGGACTTGATGGAAATCTACAGATCATGCATCCTTGTGCATTTGATGAATTAAATGTGATGTTTGATTGGATTGTGTGTTGTATATGTGATTGGTGTGTATAACATGAGTGATGTGTGATCATGTGTTATATGAATTGTGTGATTTGTATGCTTGTTGAGTAGCATAGGAGAAAACTTTGAACACTAGGGTCGAGAAAATATAACCTTAGGTGTTCGAGAATTTTTGGGCAAAATGGTCCAGAATTGAACGAAAAAAAATTTATTTTCTGGACAGTTGCTCCAGTTTTTGAACAAAAACAGATTGTGTTTGTGAAATCCTGGAAAAATTTTCTAGTTTTTGCACAAGAAAATGAATTTGTAATTAAACTCTTGAAAAATTTTAAGTGAATGAATTTGCAGTGTTCAAGCTATTGCATTTATGGAGTAGTAGGAAGGCTACTGGAGAGAAAAAAAAAAAAAAATATATATATATATATATATATATATATATATATATATATATATATATATATATATATATATAGTGTGTGTGTGTGTGTGTGTGTGTGTGTGTGTGTGTGTAACGTACGAGAGGAAAAAATTTATGTTAGTTTTACGCGTAAAATAGAAAAAAAAAATTTTAACAAATAATTTTTGCCTCACTTGGAAAATGAAAAAAAAAAAAAAAAAAAAAGAGTTTCTGAGTCGGGTCGGCCATCGCCCATTTTCTATTTTTGAGTCATGATACAAAGAGGATCAGATCGCGACACAAGGCTCGTGGCGCGGCAAAACAAATAATGACACGGCTTAGCAACCCTGCGACACGGCCCTACGACACAGCCAAGAGGCACGCGACACGGCCGACCTGCGCGCATGGCTTGGTCAAGGTTGGGACGCGAGACAAAGCGCTACACGGCGCCTTGTGTGAGATAATAAAGGCGCAACACGGCGCGCAAAGACACGGCCGATGACACACACCCGCACACTGGGCGCGACAGGGGCACTTGTGACACGGCCGGCCAGCCCGCACACACGACGCAAAGGCGCGCGCAGTGTGCGATGTCGGGCTGGCGGGCACTATGCACTCGACTAGCTTTGACTAAAGGCATTGTTCTGAGTCATTGCTCAGACACCGACCGCGAGCACTGCTCATGAGGTTTTCGGTAAAATTAAAAATCAAATAAAATAAAAATCAATAATTTTTTTTTTTTAAATATTTTTTATTATGATTTAACATATGGAATTAATTGTCTCAGACACTATGAATGCATGGACATTGTGTATGAAATGTTTTTTGTATGTGAATAGTGTCTCGAGGCTTGTTTACGCCTTAGAGATACCTGTAGATTAGAATCTCTAACTCTTGTCATTTGACATGTGTGATGGCTTAGTCGAGGCTTATGCGACGTAGAGGTCATTCCACCCAGGTGCTAGCCAAGCACCACCAAGAGATTTGACCACAGCTTTTGTTGAGGTCGTAGGACTGCGTGGTCACGCTATCGCACATGGTAGCAAGAGGTAGCCGTGAGGCCCGGAAAATCTCCGTGAGGTTTAGGGCACATCATCCCTCCGACGCTCACTGTGGGGAGAGGAGATGCAATGGTGGCAGACCATTGTTCGCGCAGGTTGAGAACGTATTGAGGCTATGGAGATTGTCTCGATACACTAGATCGACTAGCCGCATTCCGGCCTAGAGGGTGAGGCCTAAGTATGGTGGAATTGGGCAAAGACCTCTAGAGATCTAGAGGTAATGACTTGGGCGGAGTTCCATGATCTTTTCATAGGCAAGTATTTTCCGGATACTGGGAGACATGCGAAGGCTTAGGAGTTCCTAGAGCTGAAGTAGGGGGCCATGACGGTGATTGAGTATATGGCTAGGTTCACGGAGCTAGCCCTTTTTGCTAATGACTACGTGGCCAAGGTCAGGAGATTCAAGAATGGGCTAAAGTTACCCATTCGGGGCAGGATTGTAGGACTTCGCCTACAGGACATGGACTCCAGCGGCTGGGACTAATTCAAACTGGAGAGAGAGATAAGAGGATGCACTGGGTATCCGAAGCAAGTGGATGCCGGTGAGAAGAGGGAGGATCACCTTCTATATAGTTTAAGGAAGAGGCGTAAGATTCTTTGCCACACGAAGCTTAGGACTACGCCGTGATAGGCATTAGTCAGCAGTAGATGATCTGTTATTTCTACCGAGTAAGAGCCATGTGAATGGTTAGGGATATTCTGAGGCTTGAATTAGTCGTGTTTGCGGTCTCAAAATACTTGAACCGAGAGAGAAGATCTCAGGCGGAAATGCTGTCGAATTCTGGTTTCACTGCTCACATTGTTGTGTGATTTTGCAGCTGTAGATTCAAAATGAATTACTTGATTGGTTAATTGTTTCCATGTGAGCTAATTTGGTGTTATTGGTTTGCACTGAAAACATGATTTATGTGGAGTTAATTATGTTATATATACATGTTTTATATATTAGCATGAATTGTTTGGAGTCAGGTGAGAATTAATATGTTAATGCATGTAATTAAATGTGTTAACATGATGTGAATTATATAAACAGAATTGTGTAAATATTGAATGAACTGTACTAGCCCATGAAAGCTTAATTGATGTTAATACGTGAATTAAATAACATGTGGCATATAAATTTTGTTAATATATGTAAAAGATATTGGCATGTGGTTTGAGAATGACATAATGCATTTTATGCACTGGGAACCTAAGAAAATTAGGTGTGAGTGCACGGCATGAAAGAAATAAAAAGGATGTTTTTCTCGCGTTGGCTTAGGCATGCGTGAGGGAGTCGGTGAGGACTCGAGACATGGGATTAGGCATGTAGATATTCAAGTAGGATCATGTAATTGCTTGAGTGTGTTTGTTTTGTCATGACATGTGCACTTAGGTGGGGAGTAACCCATGTAGGAAATTATCACTACTGGCACGCTCACCCCGTTTATGATCACTATTTCGTGCAATGTGGAGTGTACAGGAGGACGACGCTCACTAGAGGTCGCGTTTAGAAGAAAGCCGGATTGTGGCTTTGGCATTTTCATTTTGTATAACATGTATTAAAATTGTAAATCTTAATATATGTTTGAATTAAGAGTGATTTATTAACTCTTGAACTTGGTATATAGTTGATGTATTTTGATGAGTATTGATGTCAGCCCAAGTACATTTTTACTCATTTTTTAATTGTATATGGACCCTATGATGGTCTTTGTAAAATATTAAGGATAGGCTCTTATGTGATTTGGACATGTTGTATCTTTGGGTAGAGCTCCCTGCATACAAAGGAGACTCTCGCTCGGCTTTATGAGGTGCCGGGTTACCCGACATCAACGAATATTCCGCAAGCTGACGGTTGTCAACGGATTCCTCCGGAAATGGGGCGTCACAAACATAGCCCTAAAGAAAACAAAGAAAAGACAAATCGTATAAATTTGAGTAAAATATTTGTCTTCAATCCTATATAATTTTTTTCTTCCGAATAAAATAAGTAGAAATCAAGAAAGAATAGGCTTTACTAAATTATAACAAAAATGTTTAGTTGTAAAAAAAAACATTGATACAAATTAAGAAAATAAGGTATTTTTATGAACATTTTATGTTATTTTCTAATGATTGTTTTATAAAATAATTAAATAAATATGTGAATGATTTAGAATAAAATATTATATGCAAATTATTCTAATGACATGTTCAAAAATAATAAAACTATTTTGAGTTATTAAACATGTGACGCCCCAATTTTCGGGGGTCCCGTTGACTAGCCGTCAACTTGTGGAATTTCTAATTCTGCCTTTCTCGCACCTAAGTTTTAGTACCTGATCAGCATCAACCACTTCGTGAACACCGAGTTACTCAAGACCACCTCGCATCGCCCTCACCGGGATCCATTCATTCATATTTAAATCTAAAATATGAGAATAATACACTTAAATACAACTGTAAGAGTTTGATAACGCCTCTACTATAATTACACACCCAACTATATTGGCAATAGTCCAAAAGAATTTAATTACAATTCCTTTATACAAAATACTTTTTTACAAAAGTTTTATCAAGGCCACATGTCGGCCTTCTTCAAGATCACGGTCTCGTCTGAGCGTCGTTCACCCATGTCAACCATGTACCTGTAAGGGGGTCCCATAACGAGGTGAGCAAACCCACAAAGTAAATCTCCATAAGGGCTTCCTTCCCACCTAAGTGTACATGCAATGCCGTGTTCACACAATAATATACACATTCAAAGTAAAACATGCAAGTCTAAACCTAAAATTCTAAATGCTATGAATGAAATGTGACTCATCATGCCCATGTCCCAAGTCCTCACCGACTCCCTCACACATGCATATGCCAAATGTGAAAACTCGTCATTGCTATTTTACCCAATGACTCTTTTTCCAAAACAAAATCTTTTTGTTTTATAAAACAAAACCTTGGATACTCTCCAACGCCCATTTGATTTAATCAAATCCTATGTGTTTATGCATCAGAGGCCATGCATTTTCTAAGCCTCACCGGCAGACGCCACGCCTTTCAACGCTTTTGACTTTCATCGCCGGCGTTGCGTTTGAACCATTAGTTTTTCTACCCGAGGATGATCCTTCTTGCTATTAATACCCAACACACGTATTTTCATGCTATGCAACCATGAGACTTCATTTTCGACGCCGTCCCATTACCGAAGCTCACTACCCATTCACCAAGAATGATGAATGATCATAAATTATGTACACACACCCAACATAATGCGATGTCCCTGTGCATATACAATGCAAAATGCCAATGCATGTATCTCATGTCACATGTACAATGAACACTACATTGAACAATTTATATTCAATACTTTATACTAGGTATCATGGATAATTACATCAAACGCACATAATTTACATCCATTTATTCTATTATATTTAAACACCCATATGTCAACATATTTTCAACATGTTATTTAATTTCAAATACGTAAAAAAAAATCCACTAAACCAGCCATTCCCAACCATAAATCTAGTCATACTCAGCCTTGGAAATAATCTGGACTTAGACCATAAATTTCAGCTTTTGTTCCGTTTTATTTATTTATTTATTTTTGTCAACTTTCAAGACTATCATTAACGACTATAAATTCAGCCATATTGGCGCCTTGAACTTGGCTCAAAAATGTTCCAAAACGCTTTACAAAAAAATATTTCTCGCATTTCCATATAAATCGACTGGTCCCGAGAAGGTGTACTTGCATTTAGCAACTATAGGGTCAAAGATATGTGCACCAAGGACTTCCTTAATAATAATACTAATAATAAATTGGCATAATGGTTCAGGGAAGCCTAGAAAATTCTCTAGATCTCGGATGATTTAAACGGGTCATAGCTTATTAAATTTGTCTCACAAAATCTAGTGACCTAAAAAAGTTTTGTTGAATTCTGAGACACTCGAAATATTTTTACAATTTTTTGGATAATAAGTCGCCTGTGACTTTAGGGACAAGATTTTTACGGGAATCTCGGAAGTCAAGAAATGGCTTGAGCTAAGTCTATCAGCAAAATTTAATCTAAAATAAATATTATCTGGTAGGAAATGGTCGCGTTGGTGCAAAGAATATGGTATCAATAGAAGAAGGGTATAAAATTAAACAGACAAGGATAGACAGAACGAGAATTAGATATATATATAAATTGGATCGTAGGTTTTCGTCGGATCAAAAGGCAAAGTCAGTCTACGCGACAAGAGTTATGCGTGGGTACCAAAATCTTAGTGTTTCATTAAACTCTAAGAGGTAGGGAATTTTCCTACTTGTGTTATTTCTATCCTAAAGGTCATTTAATGGCTTGGGATTTGCTTGGAGGCCGTGAGAGGCCGTAAATTTTAGTCCAAAAGTTTTGGAATGAGTTTAGGAATTTTTAGGAATTTTCGACGCTTTTGGATAGTCCCAGTTGAAATTTTTGGGATTATTTTTGGGACTCATGTTTTCAGTTTATTTTCCATCTAGAGTTGTTTTGGTCTTGCTGAGACATGGGCTATTTGGATGGCGTTTAGAGAACCAGAAAAACACATTTTTCTAGGTTTGAGTATGTCACTATTCACGTGAAGCCTCCAACTTTGGACGACCATAACTTTTTTCGTCCGAAGTCTGATTCGGGTGTTCTTGGACTCTACGAAAAGCCCCTTGAGTCTATAATCTAGTCATATGCCTGTGAATGACATTTGGGGCCGAAATATTTTTTGAAAATTTAATCAGAGCACCAAGGTGCAAGTTGCTTGGTCAGGATGACGACGTGGTTCAATATATTGAATGTGTAGGGTAAAAGCTGAGGCGAGAAATTCTCAAGTCATGCTCAATTATTGTAAACGGAAAGATGAGTGTTCTAAACTCATTTTTCAATGCTAGTGTATTATTTATAAATCATTTTACAATTTGTATGTTATGGTTTTAATTGTTAAAACCATATTTTTAAAGTTTATGGCTTTTGATTTGTTAAACCATATTTTATAAAGCAAGCAATATGTTTATTACAAGTTTGAAGTGAAGAGAAATCAAGCTAAAACTTATATTTTATAAGTTAGGCCTTAAGAAATCCCTAGTCTTAAGCAAGCACATGTGTCAAAGGTATTTCATACGCAATTTTGTGTTACACATGATTGTGACATTATTTATATTTGCCTAGTCGGCAAACTTAGCTCATCATTATGACATACTAGAGGAGGATCGTGGCACGTATCGGAGTATATAGGGTTAGCGCGCTAGCTTATTATGTGGTGATGGAGCATTCCATCATATTCATCGGAATAGGTGATGTGGACACAAGGTCCTTCCACCGACATGGTAGAGACATGGTTTCTCATGTTTACTAGGGTACAACAAGCAAGAAAGGCCTCTAGTGGTTGATCATTATATTTATAAGCATGTTACATACAGCTTAAAATCTAATTTCACCATAAACAAGCAAGCATTTTTACAAAAGTTTTAGAAACTTTTATAGCAAAGGTTTTTCAAAAGTGTTTTGTAAAATATCGTTTTTTACAGCTTTTGAGATTATTTTTGTGAAAAATTACATTTTTACTTAAAAGTTTTAGAAACTTTTATAGAAAAGCAAGCAAGGTTTTCTGAAAGTGTTTTGTAAAGTCGCTTATAGTTTTGAGACATTTTCGTAAAGTAAAGTATTTTTACAAAAGTTTTAGAAACTTTATAGCAAAGCAAGGCGTTTTTGAAAGTGTTTTGTAAAAGATCGTTTTTTACAAGAGAGACATTTTAAGAAAAATAAAGTATTTTATAAAGCATACACTCACTGAGCTCTTTTAGCTCATTATTTTCCTTTTTAAAAAAATTATCTTCTAGGTACAGGTACGCCGAACGCTGGGACATATCAGGGTCCTCCTGATTTCTAGTTATATGTGTTGTATTTAATCCCTCTTGTATATATTTGTAAAGAAAATGTAACTAACTTTTGTTAGAAAATACTTTGAACTTGTATAGTTGTGCATATGTATGTACATAGTTTTGTTTTATGAAAATATGATGAGGCTGAGGCTCTTTTGAAGAAGTGTTGTTGGTTGCCATATTTTAGAAGTGTAAATTGTATTTACAGGTTTCGGGACATGTCCTATATTCAGATGTTATGTTGCCGAAATATTTTAAAATCACAACTTTAGAAAAGAAATTTTTTTATACAGGTTTTCAAATAAGCAACACTCTGCTTTTAGCTTCATTGGTGATTCTCTAGTCGCTTCAAGTATCGGGCCGTGGGAGTTTATGTGAGGTCGCCACGGCTGTCAGTGTGGGTGGGTGTGTCAAGTTCAGACGTGCCAGGTCTTAGGAAACCCGTGTTATTAAACATCGTAGTTTTCTTATACAATCATTAGCAACCATGCATTTTCAAATTCAAAGTACATACATTTTAAGTGTTTCAAAGTATTAAACAGTTTTTTTGTTTTCTTTTTTTTTGTTTTTTTGTTTTTGTTTTTTGTTTTTGCGAATAAAGCACTATGTCAAGCGTGAGGACGCCGAAATATCCTAGGAGAGTCATTCAAAGGTTTCTGCCGCTGCGCACTCGAGGGAGTTGAGCACGAGTCGTTCTACTACCGCTCCATGAATCGCCTCCAACGGCCTGGCCGATTGGATCAGTCGAGCAAACGAGGGCTCAAGTTTCGTGATTGCTTATCAGAGAAAGGTGGCACAGACAGCTAGATAGCGCCTATAGCGACTGCCGCCAGCCCGCAGCCTTTAGCCACCTCCGCCGCCACTCCAAAGAGGTTCCCCCGAGAGCCCAGATGTCTATATAGAGAGTTAATGTAAGCGGGCGCCAAGCTATATGATGGCAGTGGCGATCCAAAGGCAACTTGGGTATGGTTAGATAGAGTAAACAAGATTTATAGAGTTGTGGGCTGCACAGATGATCAGAGGGTCCTGTTTTCAGGTTTTCTGATGGAAGACAGGGCTAAGGATTGGTGGGATGTCGTGGATAGGAGGTATCCTGATGGTATGTCATGGGACCAGTTTCAGCAAGAGTCTACTAATAGATTCTTTCCTCAGAGTCACAAGGATGCGAAGATTGAGGAGTTCTTCATAGAGTAGAAGACCATGTTAGTATCAGAGTATGAGAAGAGGTTCTCAGAGCTAGTCAGATTGGTTCCATATATTCAGGTTGATGAAGTCCTTAAGTGCAAGTGGTTTCTGGTAGGATTACAGCACCGAATCAGAGTTCATTTGTCAGGGTTCCTCGTAACGCCTGGGGGATTCTAGCTGAGGCCGCTCTCAGGTTGAGAAGAGCACTACAACCATGTCGAGTAGGCGTGAGCAATGAAGAGCGCACCAAGCACTTCCTGCCAGAGGTCCGGTCACCCAAAGAAAAAGAAAAGGCAGTGAGGTTACAGAGGCCACAGCAAAGCCGGGGAACCGCTCTAGTTAGGATTAGTGAGGCCCCACCGCCAAAGAAGGACGCCTAGGAGCATTCCTCCCGTCCAGGATATGTGTTGAAGCGACACCTGGGGAGTGTAAGAGATACACACAGGTGCTTCCACTATGGCCAGGAAGGCCTGGCTTTTAATAAGGAGGTCTCACTGACAGTGTAGATACATCAGAGCCAGCCCACTACCTAGCACCCGCAGATGAGCACTCCGCAGGCCTTCAGGAGAGGTTTCCCAGCAATAGGGCTAGTGTACCACAGAGGCGGTCGTGGTAGAGGTAGAGGTAAGGCCCAAGGATGCAAACAGTCCCGCACGCTGTTTATGCTGACTCAAAGAGATGCGTAGGATGCAACTCAGATATGATTACTGTATTATTTCTATCCTTGATCATGATGCATACATTACTGGGATTCCAAGAGCCACGCATTCATTTGCATCCAGGACTTCTTTCTTTAGATCGTCAGATAAGAGACCTCACCCATTGCGGGGGTCAGATGAGTTTCTTCCAAGAGAGATTCTTTATTCTCAAACAGAGTAGTCAGAGATAGTAAAGTTCTGATTGGGGGACCGGAGTTCCCAGCAGATCTTGTGGCCCTATATATGAGGGATTTTGATGTGGTTCTCAGATTGGTTGTTCTACATGTAATACATTAGATTGTTATGTGCAGCAGCTGGAACAGACCAGTGAAATTGAGGTAGTTCGAGGAATACGCAGAGAGTTATTTTCTAGTATGATCTCCGCCATGGTAGCATAGAGGATGATGCGTAAGGGTTGTCAGGGTTATCTGGCTTATGTGGTGGAGACAGGGAAAGTGGGGACTTAAAGTGGGATGAGATTCTAGCTGCTAGAGAGCTCCTACATGTATTCCTAGATATTGCAGATTTACTCTAGATAGAGAAGTGATTTCACCATTGATTTGATTCAGGGATCAGAGCCCATTTCATTCCTCCTTATAGGATAGCTCTTTGCAGAAAGTTTGGGAGCTTAAGGCCCGCTGGAAGAGTTGTCGAGTAAGGATCTATTCTCACGAGCATATCTCCATGGGGAGCTCTAGTTCTCTTCGTGAAAAAGAAAGATGGGAGTTTGCGGTTGTGTATAGATTAAAGGCAGTTGAATAGAGTTACCATCTGTAAGACCCCAGAAAATTCTAATTTTCTGAAAAATGATAAAATGGTAATTTTGGCCAAAATCCGAGATTTTTCTAGATCTCGGATGACAAAACGAATCTCAATTAGCTGGAATCGCTCTAGCTTAAATCTAGCTACCACGCCGACTTCTCCAAATTCGACAATTGGAATTTCACGCTGAGGCACGAGCAGCCGACACATGGCACATTGTGAGTGGCTCAAGAGGTGCCACGCACATGTGCAGACGAGTTTGAAACATGAGCTCAAATGGGACTCATGGGAAACATGTGGCAACATGTGAGTTGGTGAAAATCTATGATAGATGGATAAGGGATAGGTGTAATCCTAGGTGGCCACTTAGAATGTGACATGTGGCAAGTGAGAAGACAAGTTCTCTTGACTCATCTTGACCAAATTTGTTGGGAGAAGAGAAGGAGAGGAGAGAGGAGAGAAAACCGAGAAAAGAGAGAGAAAAGAGGAGAGATTTTAGAGTGAGAAGCTCTCACTTCTCTCTAGATTTCCCAGCGATTTCAGGCGGAGCAAGGGGAAGAGTTCATCCTCACGACAAGGGCTTCTCTTAGAGACCGGAGTTGGAGAGTTTCGACAAACTCCAAGAGGTAGTCTTTCCTTGTTATTTTCACCCTAATGGCTAGGGTATGCCATTCCTGCTCTAAGGGGAAATGTTCGCTGTATTTTGAACCATGGGAAGCTGTCATATTGTGGTAGTACACATTAACCGGACTTTAGAACTGGTTTTTGGGTGGGAAATAAAGGAAATTTGGTAGTGAGCCCCTTAGATAAATTGTATCCACTTTAGTGAACTTGATGTTAGGCTTTTGGAATTCTCAAGCAATTCGACCTTTGTGTACTGGGTTATGGTCCTTTTTACCCTAATAGTTTAATCGGCGAGAGCAACAACCCCAGAGAGGCTGGGGGCAAAGGTCAAGCCGCAGAGGCAAGCCCAGAGGTGAGCTCGGCCCAGAGGTCGCCAGCCTGGCGCCACTGGTCGGTCGTCACTGCCAAATCAGTCAGCTCACTGGTTTGACTACGCAGACCTCCAACTCTGGTTGTCAACTTCTTCGTCCGAACCCGGCTTCGTGTTCCTGACTCTATGAGCACATTGAGTCAATATTCCAGCCGCAGCCCGTGGAGGATAGTAAGTGAGCTCAGCCAAGTAAGATCAGCTCGTCCAAGTCAGCTCAGCTCGGCCAAGTCGCCGCCCTACTGGCTTGATTCACGTATGACCTCCAACTTCGGAAGGTCATAACTTTTTCGTCCGAACTCCGTTTCGGGTGTTCTTGTACTCTATAGAAATCCAATTGAGTCAATATTCCAGATATGTTCCTGTGGAGGACAGTAGGTGAGCTCCTCAAGGTCAGCTCATCTCGGCCAGGTCAGATTAGCTCGGCCAAGTCAGGTCATCTTGGTTGTTTACACGTGTGACCTCCAACTCAAGGTCATAATTTCTTCGTCCGAACATCATTACTTGAACGTTTTTGACTCTGGAAAGCCCATTGAGTCAAGATCAACATGTGCTCGTGAGGACAAAGAGGTGATTAGTGCCCAAAAAGTGCTATTTTGAGCCCTATTTATTATTGGTTTCGAGCACTTTTTGTGTACTAATCAACCGAATTAACCCGATATGCACATTAAGGTCCCGACTATTCTACTTATTGCATTTTGTGGCTAATTTTTTAGTTTTTGCAAGCTATTTATGCCAAATTTGTTGAGTCGATCCAAGCACGACGAATTGAATGGACTCCGGTACGCATCAAAATTAGAAGGAGCGTAAAAGGTGTGTTAAGAGAGAAAAACAGATTTTCACATCGTGTGCGAAATTCTTAGCACCATCATGCTACTTTCCTACTTCAAGGCAATTTCACACTCATGTGAAATTTTTCCCGCAAATTTTGACTTTACAACATTTTGACCTCTTTTTTCCCATTGTCTCTCCATGTATAAGTGTGTATTGAGGGTATTTTGGTATTTTTTTTTCCTTTTTAGCTTTATGCTCAAATATCAGAGAGATGTGTGGATCGACTGCTGTTGAAATACAGAGCACTGCGGTAAGCTTTCCCACGTTCTCTTTCTTTCATTTTCTTTTGTTTTCCTTTCATTTCTACAACAAACAACCCTTTCGAGGGTGACAACTCGTAGGATGGTTATTAGATCGCCCTTGAATATGAGGGCCATTTGTGTGGGTTAGGTATCGAGGTAAATGATTCGCTTCATGTGTTTAATGCAAGCATTTACGGTATTTATGTTTCCATCTCTCACTTAGGTTAAAATCTCTTAAATGTACCTTGATCTACCCGTATTTGGCAAGATTTTAGGTTCAGTGGATGCTTATTGTTGGGATCCACTAAGATTCATTAGCGCTTTCTATTAGTTAACAACAACAGATAGATTTAGGGGTATGCTTTTTATCGGGTCCTATATATTTATGCTCATTAAATGCCATTTCAAAAAGGAAAATTATTAGGTTCAGCTTTTGATACCAAATGAAGATCCGGTTCTGAAAATGACTATAGGTCATCCTCCCCAAAGCGAGGAAAGAGGACTCGAGAACCTTTCATTTGCCCTGTGGACTCAACCCTGCAGCCCAATGCTCAAGGAGTTCTTGTCACATTTTACTTCATTTTATTTTAGTCTCAGAATCACCAACTTCATCGCTTTTACTCAAATCCCAAATCCAAATTGAATTCACCATTTAAGCCAACCGGCAAATCATATTTCACGAAGAAAACCCATCCAGCTGAATTTAGAACTACCATAATGGTAGCTACAGTTTATAAAGTGCTACTTCAGTGAGGGAGGAATTTAGGTTTATAAATTTTGTTGATTCCGGAACACCTATTGCGACACGAATCAGTAGGTGAGCTCAACCAGCTTAACTCAGCTCAGCCAGGTTAGGTCAGCTCGGCCAAGTCAGGTCAGCTCGGCTGGGTTTGACTACGTGTGACCTCCAACTTTGGAAGGTCAAACCTTCTTCCTCCGAACTCCGTTTCGGGTGTTCTTGGACTCTATGGAAAGCCCATTTAGTCAAGATTCCATAAATATGCCTATGGAGGAAAGTAGGTGAGCTTAGCTAGGTGAGTTTAGCTTAGGTCACCACCGCCAGCCGCCGCCAAGTCGTCGCCCTACTGGTTTGGACTACGTGTGACCTCCAACTCTAAGGTCGAACTTCTCGCGAACAACCTGTTTCATGTTCTTAGACTCTATGGAAAGCCCATTGAGTCAAGATTATAGCCATGTGCCTGTAGAGGACAGCAGAGCACACAAAGGCTTAGCTCACCAGTCAGAATGCTACAAGTCAGTCACTGCAAGGTTTGACTACGTGTGACATCTAACTTTGAAAAGTCATAACTTCTTCATCCGAAATACGTTACGGATGTTCTTGGACTCTATGGAAACACCATTGAGTCAATATTCTAGCCATGTGCCTGTGGAGGATAGTAGGTGAGCTCAGCCAGGTCAGCTCAGCTCGCCCAGGTCAGGTCAGCTCGGCCAAGTTAGGTCATCTTTGTTGGGTTTGACTACGTGTGACCTCAAACTTCGAAAGATCATAACTTCTTCGTCCAAAATTCATTTCGGTTCTGATCACGAGTTCCATCGAAGCCAAGATTCTAGCCATGTGCTTCAGAGACAATAAAGAGCTCAGTCGCCACCTCACCAGCTGTGATAAAGTTAGCTCCTACAAGTCGTAAGCTCGATGTGTCGCCACTGATGATTTGATTCACGGTGACTTCCAACTTCGGAAGGTTATAACTGCTTCTTCCGAACTCCGTTACGAGTGTTCTTGGATTCTATGGAAAGCCCATTGAGTCAAAATTCTAGCAATGTGCCTATGGAGGATAGTAGGTGAGCTCATCAAGGTCAGCTTAGCTCGGCCAGGTCGGGTCACCGTTGCTAGGTCATCTCGGGTCATGGTTTGACGATCGCGGTGACCTCCGACCGGTCAATATAACTTTACGTCCGAACTTGTTCCGCGTTCATGGACTCTATAGAAAGCCCATTGAGTCAAGATTCCATCCATATGCCCGTGGAGGATAGCAGTGAGTCAACACCAAATCTTAACCTCCTCGACCATGCCGTGTCACCAACCGGGTTTGACTACGTGTGGACTCAACTTCTAAGGTCATAACTTCTTCGTCTGGTCCGCTTTGGTGTTCTTGGTCTCTATGGAAAGCCCATTGAGTCAAGATTCCACCATGTATGTGGAGGATAGTTTGTGAGCTTAGTCAACTTAGCTTAGCTCAGCCCGGTCATGTCAGCTCGGCCAAGTCAGGTCAGCTTGGCTATGTTTGACTACATGTGACCTCCAAATTTGAAAGGCCATAATTTCTTCGTCCGAACTCCGTTTTGGGTGTTCTTAGACTCTATGGAAATCCAATTGAGTCAAGATTCCAGCCATGTGCCTGTGGAGGACAATAGGTGAGCTTAGCTAGGTCCACTCATCTCTGCCATATCAAGCCGCCGGCCTAGTCGCCGCCACTGGTTTGAGTATCGTGTGACTCCAACTCGGGAATGTCATAACTTCCTTGTTCGAACCCTCGTTTAAAAGGTTAGACTCTATGGAAAGCCCATTGAGTCAAGATTCCAGCCATGTGCCTGTGGAGTACAATAGGTGAGCTTAGCGAACCACCATCTCGCTATATCGTCGCCTACTTAGTCGTCGCCGGCTGTTTGAGCACGTGTGACCTCCAACTTCGGAAGGTCATAACTTCTTTGTTCGAACTCCGTTTTGGGTGTAATTAGACTCTATGGAAAGCCCATTGAGTCAAGATTCCAGCCATGTGCTTGTGGAGGACAGTAGGTGAGCTCATCTAGGTCAGCTCAGCTTGGCTAGGTCAGCTCTACTCGGCTAAGTCAGGTCATCTCGGCTGGGTTTGACTACGTGTGACCTCCAACTTCAGATGGTCATAACTTCTTCGTCCAAACTCCGGTTGTTTTCTAGACCTCTGGTGGAAAGCCCATTGAGTCAAGATTCCAAAAATTTCCATATGGAGGGAATTAGGTGAGCTTATCTAGGTCAGCTCATCTCCGCCAGGTCAGGTCAGCTAGGCTAAGTCAGGTCAGCTCGACTGGGTTTTACTACTTGTAACCTCCAA